>RJWJ010015560.1:0-15350 GCA_004363605.1 Indri indri
GGCGTGAGCCACCGCGCCCGGCCTTGTATGTATTCTTTTGTGTCTTGATTCTTTTTTTTTTAAAGTTTTAGGATTCCTTCATGTTGTGTAGAATTACAGTTTGTTCATTTTCCTTTCTGTGTAATACTACATTGTAAGATATTCATTTGTTTATCCATTCTGCTGATGGCATTTGGACTGTTTCCAGTTTTCGAATGCCAGGAAGTTCTTTTATTATATATTGGAAAATTATAGTTGTATGTGTTTATGAGGTACAAAGGGATGTTATGATTTTTAATACAACGCAGAATGATTAAATCAATCTAATTAACCTATCCATAACCTCAAATATTTGACATTTTTTGTGATGAGAACCTTTGAGATATACAGTACTCAGTTATTAGCTATAGTCACTATGCTGTGAAGTAGATATTAAAAAAAATCAAACTTATTCCTCCCGACTGAGGCTTTGTACCCTTTAATTATCATCTTCCCGTTCCTCCTACCCCCAGCCTTTGGTAGCCACCATTCTGCTCTCTGCTGCTATGAGATCAGTTGTTTTAGATTCCACACATAAGGGAGAACATGCAGTATTTGTCTTTCTGTGTTTTGCTTATTTCACTTGACTTGCTATTCTCCATTTCCATCTGTGTCGTCAAAGTCTTTTCCTTTTTTAAGGCTGAATAGTATCTCATTGTGTATATATACCACATTTTCATAGACACGTAGGTTGACTGGGGATCTAAAAAAGCCTTTTAAAAGACATTTAACCTAAAATGAACTACCTGTTATATAAATCTGTTACCCCTAACAACCGATCACTGTATTTATAAATATCCATGTAAAACTTCACTTGTGACCTTATGATTTTTTGCTGGGAGCGTAGCTAACTCCCCACAATCCTATTCCTCATCACACCAGTATCAACTTGGTTTTGCATTCATTGATCATTCCTGTCTGAATCATTTTTTACTATAATGATTCCTAAATGATGACTTTCTAATTCTTTTGTTCCAAGTATATTAGTTGGCATTCCACTGCAAAACAGAGCTTTTCATTCTCTCCCGTGTATTTATTTATTTATTGAATTAGTATGGATTTATGTATTCCTGTTTTATTCATTGAGTTTTAATCTGTTATTGCTCAAATTGTCCCATATTGGGCCAGTAGGAGCCCTTTCAGGCTGGTTCATGTGTCTTTTTGACATGCTCCCATCATTCTTTGAACACTTCCTTATTTTGTGACCCAATAAGATATTCTAGGTTCATCTTATTTTTCCCTTTTCCCAGACCTGAAAACCAGCCATTTCTTTAAGGAGCCCTGGTTCCTTTGAGTAGGGAATGGTATTTTAGAGATAATATTTGGTCTCTAAACATGCTCATTGCTAATGGGATGTCATTGCTTCTAGATATTTCCTGTGGGCAGAGCCCTGGTATATACTTTTTTCTTTTTTTTTTTTAATTACAAGTTCATACCAATACCTCCACTTTCTATTCAGGGTTCTGCTGTTGCTTTTTCCTTCCATAATTGTAAAAGACAATTTCTTAATTTTTCTGAGATAGAATTAATGGTCAAAAATTTAATATTTAGTAAAAGTATGTGGTTTTGTATAGATATCAAAGTCATATTATCTGAAAATCTTTCCTAATTTTTTATATAAAGGAAGCTGATTCCAATTTGTAAATGATTCCCATTAAAATTACCTGCTACAAAAGAGTGTGTTAGGGCCGGGCGCGGTGGCTCACGCCTGTAATCCTAGCACTCTGGGAGGCCGAGGCGGGCGGATTGCTCAAGGTCAGGAGTTCGAGACCAGCCTGAGCAAGAGTGAGATGCCCTCTCTACTAAAAATAGAAAGAAATTATCTGGACAACTAAAAATATATATATAGAAAAAATTAGCCGGGCATGGTGGCGCATGCCTGTAGTCCTGGCTACTCGGGAGGCTGAGACAGGAGGATCCCTTTACCCCAGGAGTTTGATGTTGCTGTGAGCTAGGCTGATGCCACGGCACTCTAGCCAGGGCAACAAAGCCAGACTCTGTCTCAAAAAAAAAAAAAAAAAGTGTGTTAGGCCTAATGACTCCAGAGTACCCTCTAGCTCTGTAGTTCTGCCTAGAGCCGACCCAGCAGTACCCACCTCTAGCGGCTGACATATTTCCGTCAGAGAGTGGGCTGTTTATAGTCCTTGAAGCATAGTCATAATCTCAATTAGCTTAGCTAGTTGATTTTGCTTGTATGTTATAAGGTATTTTCATCACATGCAGAGATAATTTTGTTTTCTCCTTGCCTCCTTGCTCCTCAAATTTAAGGTCTTTTAGGGATGGTGCTGTTAAGAAACCAAAGATGCTGTCCAGCAAGAAGCCTCTTGCATTCTCTGGGATCCGGAGGCAGGCACCTAGCGCTGGTCTTCCAGTGCAGTATCATGCCTCACATACTTGGACCCGACGGGGCCGCTTAAAAGAATTGCGTATCAGGTGAGCTTATGTGTGGTCACCTGCCTTCGTGAGTGCTTTCATATTCTCCAGTTGTGCCCTACAATATGCAGGCTATCAAGGCTCTCCCAGAAAAAGTCTAAACATGGTCCAACAATCATTTCCTGCTACTTTTTTTCCCCCTAGGTTTTTTTTCCCCTAGGTTTTTACTGGAAATCCTGATACACACATTCTAAAAGAGCTTAACACTTCTGTTACTCTTGATGAGGTATATTAAAGGCATTCATTTATCCATTCAAAAATTTATCAGATGCTTACTTTGCCAGGTGTTACGATGCTGAGCATATAAGGTGAATAAGACATTGTTGGTCCATGACCTCATGAAAGTTGAAAATCAGGTAGGCTTGATAGACTTTAAGCCACAGCAATAAAGTATGATAAGTGCAATGAGAGGAGAAGGAAGTGGTACCACACACACATAGCAAGAGTAGCCACACTGGTGTAGCCAGCAGTGACTTCCTGGAGGAAGCGTAGTTGAAGCTGAGCCCTGAAGGATAATGTAAGAATAAGCCAGATAAAGGGCAGCAGGAAAAGAGTTCCAGGCTAAGCTCAGAGATTAACTGGACAAGACAAGCCAACATTTTGTGTGTGTACCAGGCACTGTGCTAGGCACTGGGGATACTATATAGGACATGGTTCCTGCTTTCACGGGTTCACAGTGCAGCAGGAATGACAGACACTGCAAGCCAGTCACTGTGAGATAGTGTCATAATGTTACAGGAGGGCTTTGAACAGAGTGCTGAGAGTACACAGCTACTTGCTCTCTTTGGCTTGGGGAAGGTCCAGGATTAGTGGGCATTTGCTGGGCATTGTGGGCAAGAATAATAATATGAACAGAAGAATTATATATTTCCTTTACCTCAGCTCTGAAGTTTTAAATCTCTTCATTGACAAAACACTTTGTATTGAAAGTATTTTGAAAAATAATCTGCTTGGGCTGGGCACAGTGGCTCTTGCCTGTAATCCTAGCACTTTGGGAGGCCAAGGTGGGAGGATCACTTGAGGCCAGGAGTTCGAGGCCAGCCTGAGCAAGAGCGAGACCCCTTCTCTACAAAAAATATATAAATTGGCTAGGTGTGGTGCTGTGCACCTGTAGTCCCAGCTACTTGGGAGGCAGAGACAGGAGGATTGCTTGAGGTTGCAGTGAGCTACGATGACACCCCTGCACTCTAGCTCAGGCAACAGAGCGAGACACTGTCTCAAAAAATAATAATAATCTGCTTGATTTTAGCTTTATAAATTTGTCCCGTCCTATGCTCTGTTTGGTGCAGTATTTAGCTGTGATATCTTTTTACTTATGCTAGCATCCCTCCCCCTCGGACCTTAAAGGTTCCCTGTCCTTTCCAGAAAACTGATGATGTAAGTCAAATGGAGTTTTAAAATGTGTATATCCTTTCTTTCCTTCTTTCAGATGCATGGCCAGAAAGTTCTTGTATTTGTGGATTCGAATGACTTTCGGAAGAGTATTTCCCTCTAAAGCCAGGTAGTATTAGCTCAGAACACCAAATTTTTCCTGAGTTCATTCTAGGTTTTTGTTTTATGTTAAGCCTATACATAACCTTTATTATGGCATATAGTGTTAACTTCCTCCTCTTCTCCTAAACAGCCTCCAACAGACAGGAACAGTACCTAGTATAACCACGTGATACAATGGTAACTTCATACGCATTAGTTGACTCAGCGAATGTCATTGACTGAATGAAAAGAATCATACTTAAGGAAACCAGGATGGCTAAGACCTCTCTAGAAAAAAAGTACCCAGGAAGTAAATGAGCTCTTTTAGGGCACTGGTGGGACTGACAAATTGGCTTGATCTAGGGCAGAACCTGGGGGAAAAATTGGCCTTGGCAAGGGGAGCGAAATGTTAGTGAAGAGCAGATTCCTCTGCCGTAGCTTCACTTTGTACAGACTGCCACGTGCACTGCTGCAGTTTTGGTTTCCATCGCCTTCGCTGCAGTGCCAGAGTGGACTGCAGGAGGGAGTCACGGGAGTCAGGACCACTGGGCGGGAGGCAGTGGGGATGGGAGAAGGGGCCAGTGCAGGGCATGTTTCAGAGGGAGAACTGCCAGCCATTGAGAATGTACGTGTTTCTTAAAAACTGAATTATCATGGGTTCTCTCCCCTGCCTCTCTCTTCTTTCTCCTCCCCTCACTATAACCTTTCCTGTTTCATTTTTTGACACTGACATTCTTTGATTCAACATCTCTCAAGCAAACTTGGCTTGAGTGTGTTTTCTGGAATCTTTCCTTTGTATTCCTTGTGAGAAGGCCTGCTGGTTGCCATCTGCTTCTTTATGTGTCTTTACAGTGAAGCTGCTGATGTGGCAGCACAGCCCGTCCCGCCGCAGGCAGGAGGGTGCCTTCCCCTCTACTTTCCCTTCTCCGGGCCCTTGGCCCTGCCCTCCTTCACTGCCTTGGGCGCTCTTCACCGCCTTCACCTAAATGTTTTCTGTCTTGCTTTTCTTGTTCGCTGGGAGAGTTGATCCAATTGCCTGGTTTGCTGTTGTCAAAAGTCTCTCTCTTTTTTTTTATAATGAGTATTTTATTGACTTTCCACTCTGTTAGCTTAGAAGTTACATGCTCTTTTACTCTTCTTTTACTACCCTAAAGAGTATAATATGTATCTGTAACTTATCTGTAACTTGCCATGTTAATTGGTCTTTTGCCCTCTTCCCAGACAAGGCAAGGTCCTTAAAACACTCTCCCTTTCTCCCTCTCTACTTATATGCCCTTATTGTAATGTATTTTAAGTTCATGTGCATATATTTTTAATTTTTTTAGAGACCAGGTCTCACTTTGTTGTCCAGGCTAGAGTGTAGTGGTGTCATCATAGCTCACTGTAACCTCAAACTCCTGGACTCATGTGATCCTCCCACCTTAACCTCCCCAGTAGCTGGGACTACAGGTGTGCACCACCACACCTGGCTAATTTTTAAATTTTTTTGTAGAGATGGGATCTCGCTCCGTTGCTCAGGCTGGTCTTGAACTCCTGACCTCAAGTGATCTTCCCGCCTTGGCCTCCCAAGGTGCTCAGATTATAGGTGTGAACCACCATGCCCAACCTTGTGTATATTTTTAAATCTATAAAATGTTGTTATTCTCATTTTATATAGCCAATATTCATTTAGATTTATTCACATGTTTACCCTTTCTATTGCTTTTTTTTTTCTTCCTGCATCTCTGGGTTTCTATCGGTGATGATTTTCCTTCTCCTATCATTAGAACATCCTTGGTATTTCTTTTAGGGTAGGTCTGCTGGCAATGGATTCTGTCAGGTTTTGTCTGTCTAAAAATGTTTTTGTTTCATTTTTGAATGATATTTTCACTGAGTATAGAAATCTAGATTGCCCTGTTTTTTCCCCCAACACTTTGAAGATATTCCATTGTCTTATGGCTTCCATTTGTAAGCTGTTACCAAAATTTGCTTTTTTTTTTTCTTTCCAGACAGGGTCTTGCTCTGTCACTATTGCTCACTGCAGCCTCAAATTCCTAGGCTCAAGCAATCCTCCTGCCTCATCCTCCCAAATAGCTGGGACTACAGGCCCACACCAGCATGCCCAGCTAATTTTTCTATTTTTAGTAGAGAGGGGGTCTCACTCTTGCTCAGAATGGTCTCGAACTCCTGACCTTAAGCGATCCTCCCACCTCGGCCTCCCAAAGTGCTCAGGTCACAGGGGTGAGCCATTGTGCCCAGCCTAATTTTTCCTCTTTTGAAAATTTAGTCTTTGTCTTAGTTTTCAGAGGTTTTGATATGCTATGCCCAGATGTAGATTTACTTTTTAAAAATCTTTTAGCTCATTTTGATACAGTAGGTGACAATTTTTTTCTATTTCGTGGGCAAATCTTTCTGGCATACTTTCTTTGTCCATAGGCATGTTATTCTGCCCTTATCTTCTTTTCTCATGCAATAACTTTGTATAGGATTTGATTTCAAATACTTTCTTGTTCGTTTTTATGTGAAATTAGTTTTCCTGAATTTTTGAGTGAGACGAGGTTCACTTAAGTGTTCCTAATTTCACAGAGCACCCTCTTATGTTGTTTTTGTTTGGGGTTCAGAAATGTGGCGGCTTGTTCTATGGGATATCTAGTTTTGTTCCCCTACAATGCTTGGTCTGGATCTTCTCTTTCTTGTTTCTTTCGACCCTCTTCTGCTCAGTTTTTCTCCTCCTCCCAGCTTTTTCTCCTCCATACGAAGCCCTGTCCTAGAAGGGCCCCCTGGCAGGTTGGTTTTGAGACTCCCAAGGAGCTGGACTGCTCCAGCTATTTCAGTTCTTGGGTGAGCCCCAGTACTGGAGAGGAAAAACCCCTCTCCATTTCAGCTGCTGGTCTCAATTTGGGCCCCTGCCCTTTCCAGTGACTGCTCACGGGCTATTTTGGGGTCCTCTTGTTTTCAGCTTCCTCAGATGCCACCCTCACTGTTCCTTCTTCTTCCTGTACGTAAGTTTCTACCACGCAGGTCTTATGATTGCATGTAGTTTGTCCTCATCTGCTTGCATTTTGGATTCATGAGGATACTTTCTCATCTAGTTTTGTTGTAATTGGTACGTGGGTTTTGGTTTTGCTACGTGGTTGTTCTTTGTGTTTTATAGGCATTTAAAGATTGAAAACTATTGCTACTTGTACTGTTTTCCTAAGATTCTTTCCTTATTTAATTTTTTAAACCTATATTTGACTGGGAGCCTCTTTTCAAAGAATGCTTATTTATATTTCAAGTATTTGGGGAATGCTGGCTGTGTTAGTTAGAAATGCATTTTACTCTGAGAGTAAGTCTGACAATGTCTTAAATTGGGATTTGCTTTTTCTCATAAGCAGTCTGGAGGTTGGCAGTTACTGGTATCGGTTCAGCTGTTCACTGCTACCATCAAAGATTCAGGCTTTTAGTACCTTTCTAGTTCACCATCCTTAGTACACAGGAAGAAGGAGGGTGGTGTCGGTTTGATCTGTCTCTTTATTGGGAAAGAAAACTTTCCTAGAAGCCCACTGCTGCCTTCTGCTTCTGCCTTTTTGGCCAGAGCTTTGTCACTGGCCACTTTTAGCTACAGAGGAATTTGGGAAAGAAATCTTCCCGCCTTCTGTAGCAGATGCTGATGAGGAAAAGGGCTTGGCAGTGGTGTTGGGTTAGCCTGTGAGTGGTAACACTGCCACAGTGTTTAAAGCATTTGTATTACGTTCTTTTTCACTTCTTTGCTCTTGAGTGGTAGCAGGGTATAGAGAAGAGAATACTGGACCGGAATTAAGGAGACTTGAGTGCTGGTTCCAACCCTGGCCCTAGCTGATTGTTTGATCTGAGGATAAGTTATAGCTCTGAGCTTCAGTTTCTCAAACTGTAAAATGAAAGAGTGAGAATATTTGTCCTCTAAGCATCTACCAGAATTAGAATCACCCAAGCTCTTTGTAACCTCAAACACCTGGCCTCAAGCGATCCTCCCACCTCAGCCTCCCAGCGTTCTGGGATTAGAGGTGTGAGCCACTGTTAGAATCCGAATTCTGATACTGTGTTTCCATTGATTTAGAAACTTGTGATGAGATGGTTGTTTTCAGTTTGCAATCTCTTTTTAAATCAAGTGGGTTATTAGTTTGTTACTTTGGAGAATGTTGGGCATGTTGATATTTGTTTTTGGTTTTGTTTTGTTTTGTATTGTGGTCTTTTTCCACACTGAGTTATTTATTTCTTGCCTTTAGGAGTGTTAGAGGGGAATATTATCATACAAGAAACTGCAGAATAATGCCTTTATGTGCCTGGGGACTGTTTTAAGTTTTATAAGCTAGACATGTTTTGTCATTAATAAACCGAATCAAAATGACCATTGAATTAGTAGGGCAAAAGTATAAAGTATGTGCCCATATCTAAGGCAGTCTTAAATATGAGGTTTAATTTTCTGGAGAGAAGATCTGAACAAAATTTTTCGGCTAATTTGAGAAGTAGATGAAATGGTCATGTCCAGTTACGGTATCTAGTTCATAAATCTCTCTTCCTTTTTCTTAGCCAATGGCCTTGCTTTCTATTTTCTTAAGAAAATAGAAGCAACAGAAGCGACCTCCGCAAGTTCCCTCCACTACATCTACCCACCGCCAGCATCTATAGCCACAGCCTGCTTTCCCCATGAGGCGGATGAACCGTCCATGCTTTCTTCTGTGGTGAAATCCTTGACTTGTGCACTGTGTTCCACTCGAGTAATACCCAAGGCCATCATCAAGCAATATTTGTTCTCTTTTTTGCATCTTCAGTTTTTCCCTCTTACTGGGTTATTTCCATCAGTGTAGAAATGCTGTTATTTTCCCCATCCTGAAATAAAAAATTTCTTTGACCAAACTGTACTCCCTCCTGCAGCTAGCGCTCCATCTCTCTGCTCCCCTTTACCTCACATCTCCTGGCCATACTCAATGTCTCCAACAGCTCTTCTTGTCATCTCTTGTAAATCCACCCACAAGGCTTTTGGTACTACCACTCCACCAAATTGGTTCTGGTTAAGGTCACTAAATTTGCTAAAATCAGTGATGAATTCCTTACCTAACCTGCCGAGTAGCATTAGTCCATCATTCCCTTCAAGGAAGTCCTTTTCTTTTCCCAGCTTCTGCGTTACCATCCTCACGCTTTTTCTTCTGCCTCACTGACTGTTCCTCCGAACTCTCCTTTATTGGTTCCTCCTCATCCCTTTACTCCAACACCTATCCTTGCATGGCTGCCTACCTCACAACTGTGGCAGTGTCGTAAAATCCCATGATGATTCTCAAATGTATACACCAGCCCAAACCTCTGCTTTGAACTCTGGATGTGTATGTGACAGCTCCACTGGGTGTCACACCATTGTGTCAAAAACTGAAATCCCGATCTTCCCCACAAACCTCTCTGCTGAGCTTCCCCCCCTCGGTTGGTGGAAACTGAGCACCTTTCAGGTGTTCAGGTCAGGACACCTGAAATCATCCTTGACTCCTCTTTTTCTCTCACACCCCAATTTAAAGATGCCAAATGTCCAAATCATGTTGATTCAACCTTCAAAATGTGTTCAGAATCTAACCTCTTTTCAGACCTCCGGTTGCTACCACCCTGGTCCAGACCATCCTCATCTCTGCCCTGAATGACTCCAGTAACCTCCTCATTGGTCTCCTGTTCCTGCCTTGCCCTGATTCAGGCTCTTCTCAATGTGTATGCTTAGTGTATCAAGTCACACCATTCTTCTGTCCAACCTCCAGTGGCTTCCTGCTGAACATAAAAGCCAGAGTCCTTACTGTGGCCCACAAGGCCAACCAACTTTTGGTTTTACCTGTCTATTCATTTCTGCCATCATATTTTTAATTTCCAAGGGTTCCTTTTTGTTCTCTGAATGTTCCTTTTTTTATAGCATCCTGAAGGCTCATAATTTTTTGAGGATAATGTAGCGATTTGTTAGTAAGATGTTTATCTTCTTACACTATTTCTTCTGAGATCCTTTTTTCTTCATGCTTTTGGCTTTCTTGTTGTGTTGGAGTTTTTCCTCAAGTGTCCAGAGATCCTTTGTTGTCTGTTCATATTTAAGA
The DNA here is from genome assembly GCA_004363605.1 of Indri indri. Taxonomy (NCBI): domain Eukaryota; kingdom Metazoa; phylum Chordata; class Mammalia; order Primates; family Indriidae; genus Indri; species Indri indri. Next base: position 9,987 of record RJWJ010015560.1, read on the forward strand.
GTTAGGCACTAAAAAGCTAATTTTATTTTATTTATTTATTTTGAGACAGAGTCTCACTCTGTTGCCCAGGCTGGAGTGCAGTGGCATGATCATAGCTCACTGCAGCCTTGAACTCACTTGGGCTTAAGTGATCTTCCTGCCTCAGCTTCCCAAGAAGCTGGGACTATGGGCCTGGGTCACCATGCCAGGCTAATTTTAATTTTAGATGCTTTTATACATATGCATGGAGACTTACGAATTGAGGGCTTCACTGTAGGCTTTTGTGGCAGAGAGCAGATGATTTCACTGGGGAATCTCCAACTGTCCGCATCTCTGAAGGCCTTTCCATTTAGGTTTTCGGTTTTTCCTAGAGAAGAGGGATCCCTCAAACTCCTGGGGTGGGGTGGGGTAGAGGTGGTGGTTATGAGCTTGGCTGCAAGCACAGGAAAGGGGTTGTGGGTCTCACTGTTTAGTGTGTAGACTCTCAGTTCAGGACTCTCCCCAAAGCTTTGCCTGGTATTCTAGATTCCAGTGCCCCTCTGGTTCAGCCCTCCAGAGATAAACCTGAGTCTCTGCTGGGTGAATGCCGGGATCCAGGGGGCCTACCTGCTCTGACACACAGGCCTGCAGCCAATCCTGTGCTTTCCTCGCTGCTCAGGACTCCCCTCGCCCTTGATGCCTGTCATTCCCATGCCTTGCTGGGGTCTGTGTCTCCCTCTCCCTCCACACGACGCTTAGTTCTCTGTTTTCTCTGACTGGTGATTCATTTGTCACTCACCTACCTGCTTTCTATCACCTAAAATTTGTTGACAGCTCCTGTCTATCCTCTCTCCCATTCTCTGTCTCTGTGGGCTTACACCTTTTAAAATGCATTTGCTGTTATTTTAGTGGGTTTTCAGGGAGGGAAGGAGGTAGATGGACATATTCATTCTACCATGTGCAAATAGTTGTTTTCTATTAAAATTTTTAAAAATTGTGAACAAATGTGTTCAAAAAATTTTCAAACATTATAGAAATGTGCAGTTTAGGAAATGCTAGTCTCCTATAATCCCTCAGGATTTTAATATGTATAATATAATCCTTTCTGTATGCATACACACATGCTTATGCATATGTTAATATCCATTTATAAAAATTATACATATGTATATATAATGTAAATTAATTCCAACATATGGGTGCTGGAAATACATAAAATACTAATTTTTAAGAAATGATAGCATATGATACATACCATGCAGTAACTTTATTTTTTCACCTAACAACTTTTATGGGGCATCTGTCCATTTGAGCACCTTAAGTTCTACTTCATTTGTAGAAAATAAGTACGTGGCGTTGATTAAAGTGCTTTAACCTGTCTTCTCTTGATGGGCATTTGTAGCGTTTCATTCTTTCTTTTTTTTTTATCATTATAAACAATAGTGATGTGAATTCCATTTTTATATATATATATATATATATATATATCTCTGTAAGCCAGTTTTTAAAAACTGTGAGTGGGTTAAGAGGAGGGACATGTTAGTAACCTGCAGAAAAGAAATTCAAAGTGATCGACAGGGCTGGAGTTCTTGAGTTATCAATGACCTTGACAGTGCTTTGTTAGCATCGACACTCTTTGTCACTGCTCTTCTGTTGTCTTTCCTGTTATCTTTTTCTCCTCTTTATTTCCTCTTACCTGTCTCTGGCTATCGTTACAATTCCCCTGGCCAGATTTCAGTTAAACAAATATGCTGTGTTCTTGTTAAGGACTAGGAATACTGTAAGGCATTTGCTTATTTTAGAACTTTAATTTCCTATGTATGTTAGTGAGATGGAATTACTACTTTTTAGTAATAAAAAATATTTTTTAGTCTGGTGAATGAAAAAAAATTGAATAATTTTCAGTTCACTTACGGTATTTGAAAAGTCAGATTTTTATTTCACTTTAACATCTTTAATTGGTAAGATCTATAGTAGAAATTATTTTAGCCTCATTTCTAGTTTAAGTAGCTCTAAGGTTCTGATCCGAAAAAGTTAAATATGTCTTTTTTTTTCTTCCTTTTTTTTTTTTTTTTTTTGAGACAGGGTCTTGCTCCATTGCCTGAGCTAGAGTGCAGTGGTGTTATAGCTCACTGCAACCTCAAACTCCAGGGCTCAAGCGATCTGCCTGCCTTGGTGCCCCAAAGTGCTGGGATTATGGGTGTGAGCCACTGCTCCCAGCCCAAATATGTCTATTTCTAATCTATTTTGGTGTTTACTTTTTTTATGAGAGGACAATGATATGAAACTGTGATCCAGGAATAGATATCAACTCCAACACCATCGTATACACTTCTCTGATTTTTCCTTTCGTTGCCCTAGGTTTTACTATGAGCGGCGAATATTACGGAAGGTTTTTGATGAATGGAAAGAAGAGTGGTGGGTTTCCCACCATGAGTGGAAACTCTGCGTTCGAGCCGATTGTCACTATAGGTCAGATGTCATGTTTGTTACTTCAATTTACTGATATTACATTATCAAATAATTACTTGTTAGCATGTTTCTAGTCAAAAGGAGCAAAGTTTTGGATCACTTTCTGTTTTTCTTCAAATCTTTTTTAGAGTAAGCTAGATCAGAGTCCTAAATTAAACCCAAGCATGCAAGCACATGCTGGGTGCACTCTCATACACACACACACCTGTGCCCCTCTAATTCAGGTAGCTATTATATGGTTCAGGTAGGTCATGCTTATGATTTCAATGGGTTTTTCTCACTGATTCTTGGTGCTATATAATTTCTAATTCCAAGAGTGTTCTGGGCTGGGGGTGGGGATGGATTGGTTTGTCTGAAACAGTGTCACTCTGTTACCCTGTCACCCTGGGTAGAGTGCAGTGGCATCATCATGGCTCACTGCAACCTCAAACTCCTGGGCTCAAATGATCCTCCTGCCTTAGCCTCCCTTGTAGCTGGGACTATAGGCGTGTGCCACCATGCCCGGCTGATTTTTCTGTTTTTAGTAGAGATGGGGTCTCACTCTTGCTCAGGCTGGTCTCAAACTCCTGAGCTCAAGCAGTCCTCCTGCCCTAGCCTCCCAGAGTGCTAGGATTACAGGTGTGAGCCACTATGCTGGGCCCAGAATTAGAATTCTGATACTGCGTTTCCACTGATTTAGAAACTTGTGATGGGATGGTTGTTTTCGTGGCTTTGTGGATGCTGAAAGTGAAGTTATTCTTGAAGTCAAGCCTTTTCATCTGCAGTGATACGTTAAGGTGCGGAGAATGACTCTCCTTCAAGGAGAATAGGTTTCACTGTTATTATAAGAAATGAAATTTTAGCTTTGGTGCAGAGGTGGCTTTTTTGTGTCAGAAGCTTCCATGTCAATTTCTTCCGAGTGTAGAAGACACTGGGTGTATTGGATTAGGAGCTGTTTTGTTGTTTTGTTTTAAAGAAACGCCATTTGCTTTTTTGGCTCCACAGATATTACTTGTACAACCTGATGTTCCAGACCTGGAAGACCTATGTGCATCAGCAGCAAGAGATGAGGAACAAATACATCAGAGCTGAGAGTCATGGTAAGAAAGGAAGTACTTGGCTGAAGAAGATGCCCAAATTTACTTTTGCAGAAGCTTTTGGAAAGGACAAACACATTTTCCCTGAGAGAGAATAACTCTAAGTCAAAGAGAAGATTTGTTAGATTCCCTTTCATATTTTTCAGAATGTGCGATCTCTTGAGTGGGGACTCCTCTGTGATCAGATCCCTGTGGTTTTTCATGGTTTGGGCATGAAATACAGCTCAATATTATAGAGTAAAAGGGAAAAGTCACTTGAATTTTTAAGATAAAAAGAATTATTTCTGACATACGATAGTTATTTCAGCCCATGCCCACAGACTTCAGGGAGTGTCCGTTCACTTTTACACTCTTGAATGAAAAGTTTCCAAGTACCTTAGGCAAGCATGGTTCTCAATTTGCCATATGTATCAGAATCATGGCAGAGACAGTTAATGCAGATTCCTGTGTCCCACACTCAGGAAATAATAGCTAGTGTTTGTTGGAGATATTTCTCATAGATAAGACACTTTATAAACATATATTTAAAGGAGGCCCCATTTTATAGATGAGGAACTTGTGTGAGATGACTCAGCTAATAAGCGCAAGGGTCAGGATTGAAACCTGGCTTGTCTTAGGGTCCCAAACCCTAAACCACAGCACCATTCTAGTCCTCGTGACCTGAGTGCTGCTGATACCTGGGGTCTAGGGTGGGCCCATAGGAGCTACGTGTTAAATTATATTTCACATTTTGATTTGTCTTATCAACAACTATGAATATAAAGTATAGCTATAAGTCCTACTGACCATATTTTGAAGACTGTCCTAAAAACGGTTTACATAATTTTCTCCTTTGACTTAAAAAAAAAAAATTAACTTCATTAGTGGTGACTTTCATAATGAAAATGGAATTCAGCACAAAGCGAGACCTGCAGGCCTTTGCATCTAGTAAATATCTAGTAAATTTTCTTTCTTCTAGGATCATTAACTGGCCCTTTTTATTTTGCTTCTTCCACAGATACATCCCTTCCTTTTTTCTTGTTTTACTTCACAATTATTGTTTCAAACGGCAAGTTTTATAACGTGATTTCTCCTTCTTTAACTTTGTATTGTGGAAAATTTTAAATATCTACAAAATTGAAAGCTGGATAAATGAACCTCCCTGTGTCCATCACCCAGCTTCAGTGATGACCACCTCATGCCATTCTCACTACATCCATCTCCCCACTCACTTCTTTGCTGCCCGTTCAGTCACACCACTCCATCTGAATATTATAGAATATATCTATAAAAAACTTTTAAAACAAAGGATTTCCGAACATTCTAGTACATTGATTTTCCTTGAAAAGCTTTGTAAATATCGTCACATATATAAAATCTTCAATTTATTTGCATCCCTGTTAATTTTGTAGTGCTTCACAAGTTTTCCAGCAGGGGGCACTTGAAGGCTGGAGGGATTTAGGTATTCAAAGGCGGGCCAAGTATAGAGAACCCTTGAGCTTTTATTATAACCCAGAATAATCCATCTCTTCCCCATGCTTTTTGAAAAATCTCCTTGGTGAATCTAGATGCAAAGCAAAAGATGCGTCAGGCCTGGAAGTCCTGGTTGATCTACGTGGTGGTTCGTAGGACCAAACTTGAGATGCAGACCACTGCTCTGGAGTTCAGGCAGCGGAGTGTCTTGGGGTGAGTGCACTCAGGTGCCCTGCAGACCACTAGCCTTCAGTTTGCCTCAGCAGCTCTCTGCTGCTGGAAAGCAGCATTAAAACCCACCTTAAAGCAATGGCTTTGAACACAATTGATGCCTAGTAAATATTTATTGATAACTTGTTCAACTATAAGATTAGGTGTCCACATAATCATAATTAACACTAATGGA
>RJWJ010015560.1:15450-36373 GCA_004363605.1 Indri indri
GAGAGACGTGAATTAGTCCACTTTTAAAGCCAGATGTGTAACAGTGAGCTGCCTTATTCTGGGACTGATTCCTCTGTACGTTGTCTCTGGTGGTCCTCTGGTATCCTCAATGGCAGTATGTTAAAAGCACAGTTTCAGCCTAGAGCTGGGCACTGAATACAGTATGGATAAGAGCAGTATTCAAAATTTATTCAGCAAGTATTTTTAAATGCTTAATTTGTATGCAGTTTTACTCGAGTCTATGAGAGATATTCTTACATAATTAGTTCATCTACTCAATGTATATTTACTGAGGGTTTAAAATGTTCCGGTACTGTATTGGCACTGGGGCTATATCACTTGTAATTCCCTAAGTGCTTAAAAAGATAATAATGCAAGTTAACCTTGAGATTTTAAAGTGAATGGTACAGGTGAGCATGGTCTAAGAGAAATTTTTGTACTGTGGTCCCCAACCCAAGGCCCGGTACCGGTCTGTAGCCTGTTGGGAAACAGTCTGTGCATCATCACCTGAGCTCTGCATCAGCGCCCCCACCCCACCCCCTCACCCCCAGTCCGTGGAAAAATTGTCTTCCATGAAACTGGTCCCTGGTGCCAAAAAGGTTGGGGATTGCTGGGTTAGCATGACCAGGCAAAGTGAGTGTTTCTGTAAAGCAGAGCTTGCAAACTCTTATTTCCTCATGACTGTTTTCCTAAAGCAAATTAGAAAATAAGTAGAAAGAAACCAAAACTAAAATGAAAGTCTGACCAGGACAGTAGAAAGGAAAGGGATCCAGCTAAACTGAAAATCTAAAATCAGTCCCAGAATAAAGCAGCTCGCTGTTACACGTCTGGCTTTAAAAGTGGACTAATTCATGTCTCTCCAGTATGTCCACATGCTGATGAGATGCCATGCAGGGCAGCAGTTAAGAGCGTTGGTGGGTGAGCCCTAGTTTTGTTAGTTATAAGTTGTATGAGCTCAGGCAAGTTATTTGCAGATTATTCTGTGGACTCTCCTGATTTTTAAATGTTGGCAATAACTCATATTTATTTCTTTTTAATTAAAAACATTTTTTTAGAGATGGGATGTCACTATGTTGCCCAGCCTGATCTCAAGCTCCTGGGGTCAAGCAATCCTCCTGCCTCAGCCTCCCGAGGACTAGAGGAGCACACCACTATGCCCGGCTGATAACTCATATTTTAAAAAACCGAACTGTGTAGACCAAACAGAGCACATCTATGGTGTTGGAGGCTTAGGAACTGTCAGTTTCCAACCCTCAACTGGCAGCTCTAGGACTGTTTCTTGATTGTTTTGTTTTGTTTTTTTCCCAGCGGTGGATCTAGCAGATATCTGTCTAGAGATGGCACTGGGAGGGAGAAGGACTTGAGCTGGGCGTCTGAGGCCCAGCACTAACTGCCCTTTTTTCTGGGCGGCTTTTTTTCTGACTGGTTCCATTTTCAATTCGCTCTTTGGCAGGGTGTGGTGGAGCGAGTGGAGGCAGCGACTAGGACAGGTCCGCGTAAGCCGTGCCCTCCGTGCCTCCGCTGTGAAGCACAGGGCCCTGAGCCTCCAGCTGCAGGTGAGTCCAGCAGACGCGGGTTCTGGCATCCTCTGTCCGTGTTGTCAAGTCCGTACCCACTGAGTGCAGACTCCCGGTAGGAAGCCACCATGCTGCTACCTCTCGGCTGGGCCCTCCCGGCAGCTCGGGGGGCTGAGGAGACAGGGGCGGGGCAGAGGCACTGTGGAGGGCTGGGCTCTTCCAGATGGAGGCTACTATTAGAAATAATGCAGACACTCGTCCCAGATGTGATTACCAGTGGCTTCTCGAGAGCTTCTGGTAATTGTGGAGCTGGGAGGGGATTTATGAATCAGTTATAAACATGAGTATACCCTTATTTCCTCATTACTGTTTTCCTACAACAAATTGGAAAATAATGAGGGCAAGAAAAAAACTAAGACCGAAAAGAAAACCTGGCTTCCTTTTTCTTAAAGTTTTGCTTATCTTTGGGGTTTCTTTTAGGGAAGTCACTAGCTTTTGGTCAATTATAAAGGTCTAAGTCCTGTACCAAAACTACCATGTGGTGAAACTTTATCTTTTGATATACTCTCTGAATTCCTGGTCACTTTTTTGCATCTGCTGGGTACTTATAGGGCTGCCAAGTAAGTTATAGAAAATAGAACAGGGAAGAGAGAAAAAAGGAAATGCTTCTTACCAAATATAGGAGTAATATCTTTCTTAGAGATGGGGTCTCACTGTGTTGCCCAAGCTGGAGTACAGTGGGCTATTCTCAGGCACAATCATAGCTCACTGCAACCTCGAACTCTTGGGCTCAAGCGATCCTCCTGCCTCAGCCTCCTGAGTAGCTGGGACTCTAGGCACATGCCACTACATCCAGCTAATATCTTTGTAATCTGACCACTGATTGCATAGTCCATTTAAATATATGCAGACCACATGCAAATAGCATATATAGTCATCTAAATCAGGGATCAGCAATCTCTGGCTCACAGGCCCAATTTGGCCTGCTTTCTATTTTTGTAAATGAAGTCTTATTGGGATGCCACCAACACCCATTCATTTATGTATCTCTTTGGCTGTTTTCAGGATACAAGGGCAGAGTAGAGTAGTTACTACAGAGATTTTATGCCCTGCAAAGACTGAAATATTTGTTGTCTGACCCTTTAAGAAAAAGTTTGCTGACCCCTGAGCTCACAAGGTCTTCTGAGACGATAGCAAGGAAATAAGAGACATAGTTCTTGTCCAGAATTATTAATAACAACAACAGTGACAGCAGCAGCAATAGTAGTAACTTTTACTGTGGTCTTATGCTAGGTGCTGGACTAAGTGCTTTTCATGCAGTATCTCATTTAATTTTCATAATTCATTTTCTAAAATCCTGTATTATTGAGGAAACCAGGAAGGTTAAATAACTTGAACCAGGGTCGTATGTATAGAAAAGGTCAGAGCCAGGATTTAACCCAAGCATCCGGAACACTGGAGAGTCATTGTCTTAACCACCATGTAGTATTGTGCTGAAGAGACTTGTGACCTTGGGAGGTAGATGCAACTGATCAGTGGGAAAATGCTGTAAACAAAGTAACGTCACTGATGGACAGCTGCCTGAGAGTTCTTCCCTTTCAGAGAGCCACTTTAAGAGGCTATAAACTCATTCTACTCATGGCAATATTGCTCAGAACATTTTTAGGATGACCTTTTTCTAGTTATCTTCAAAGCTTGCAATAGCAGATTTGATTAAATCTTTTTAATGATGGCCATGATTTGAGGTTCGATTTAACTATAAAAACTGCCAAAAGTCATTCAGAGTCAGATCCTATGAAAAATATGAATAATCAAGATAATGTTGACATAGATGAAAAACTATACGAGGCTCTAAGTAAGACCCAGATGTCATTGTGTGGATTATAGGTAATAATGCCTCGTGTCTGATGAGTACCATATGGTTTACCAAGAATTACACTTAAGCCATTTCTCTTACTCCACACAGCATCTCTATCTACTAGGCAGGGCAGACACCAATAGATTTTTGAAATTTTAATGAATGAAATTTAGTATTTCAAACATAGAATATATAAAATATAAAACATTTACAAAAATATATCGCAAGTACCCACCACCCAGATTTAAAAGGTGTTAGCATTTTCTGTACTTGCTCCAGAATTTTTTAAAGTAATAAAACGTAATTGGCTGGGTGTGGTGGCTCATGTCTGTAATCCCAGCACTCTGGTAGGCCAAGGTGGGAGGATTGCTTGAGGTCAGGAGTTCAAGACCAGCCTGAGCAAGAGCAAGAGTGAGACCCTGTCTCTACGAAAAATAGAAAGAATTAAGGCCGGGCGCGGTGGCTCACGCCTGTAATCCTAGCACTCTGGGAGGCCGAGGCGGGCGGATAGTTCTGAGCTCAGGAGTTCGACAACAGCCTGAGCAAGAACGAGACCCCGTCTCTACCAAAAATAGAAAGAAATTGATTGGACAGCTAAAAATATATATAGAAAAAATTAGCCGGGCATGGTGGTGCATGCCTGTAGTCCCAGCTACTCGGGAGGCTGAAACAGTGGATTGCTCGAGCCCAGGAGTTTGAGGTTGCTGTGAGCTAAGCTGATGCCACGGCACTCGCCCCAGGCAAGAGAGTGAAACTCTGTCTCAAAAAAAAAAAAAAAAAAAAGAAAATAGAAAGAATTAGCTGGTTGTCGTGATGCTCGCCTGTAGTCCCAGCTGCTTGGGAGGCTAAGGCAGGAGGATCGCTTAAGCCCAGGAGTTTGCGGTTGCAGTGAGCTATGATGATGCCATTGTACTCTACCCAGGGTGACAGAGCAAGACCCTGTCTCACAAAAAACAAAAACAAAAACAACACTGCCAAGCCCTACCTTTCATCCCATTCTGATGTATGATTGTTCTTCTGTGTTATTTTTTTCTTGTTAAAATGTGTGCACATATTCATAAAGAATAAATATGTAGTGTCCACCTGTAGTCCCAGCTACACAAGAGGCTGAGGCAGGAAGATTGCTTGAGGCCAGGAGTTTGAGGCCAGCCTGGACACCATAGCAAGACCCTGTCTCCAAAAAGAAAAAAATATGTTATGGTTTTTTGTAATTAGAACATTTATGAATGGTGTCATACTGTACATTTACATTTACTTTACAGCTTAGCTATTTTTAAATGAAACTGTATTTTTTGAAGTTCATCCATGTGGATATGTGGAGATATATTAACTGCATATTATGCCACTGTATGAATAAGGCACAGTTTATCTGCTCACCTACTGATAGACTATTGATTACTTCTTTGCAATTGCAAACTGCTGCAGAGAGCATTCTTAAGCCTATATCCTTGGGCAAGTGTCTGAGTGTTTCTCTAGTCTTGTTCCTGTAACTGAAATTGCTGGGTCATTGGGTTTTCATCTTTTTGTCCTTATTGAGCATCACCCAGTTGCTCTCCAATGCCGTGCCGATTTACATGCTAATGTTTTTACTCAGATTTCTTTCAGCCTCATCAGCACTTTACATTGCCAGAGTTGGTCATTTTAACCAATTGGATAGTTGCGAAGTGGTAGTTCATTACTGCACTGATTTATATTTCACTGGTTCTTAGTGAGGCCGAGCATCTCTCACACTTAATTGCCATTTGGGTTTCTGCTTTTGAGCTTGTTTACATCCCTCACTCCTGTTTTTCTGTTGGGTTACTTGGCTTTTTCTTACTGATTTGTAGACATCGTTGTGGACTCCGCTTGCTGATGCTTTGCTATATAGGTTGCAGGTGCTTTCTTCCAGTCTGTTGCTTTTTTGCTTTGTTCATGGTGCTTTTTTTCATACAGGTGTCGCTAATTTTAATGTCTAATTTTTTTTATCTTACAGTTTTATCTTTAATATTAGCTTGAGTTTAGCTTTATAAATTGTGTGAAACAGGCTCTTACTGGATCATTTTTCATATGGACAATTAATTGCTCCAGCACTATTTATTGATTAGTCCATCTTTCCCCTTTTATACTGATTATTAATCCATTATAGACCAAGGTCTCATTTATTCATGAGTCTGTGTCTAGGCTGTCTGTTCCATTTGTCTGTTTGCCTCTGAGCCAGTACCATAGTGTTTTAGTTACAATTTAATGAAGCAGGAAAGTAAGAGCATAGGTTCTTGAGTCAGACTTCCCAGGTGGAAATTCTGCCTCTATGACCTATTAGCTTTGTGCCTTTGAATGAGTTACTTAATCTGCCTATACCTCACAATTCTTATTTGTAATTGAATCCTAGTAATACCTACTTCATGAGATTGTTGAGGCTTTAGTGTGATGATACGTGTAATGTGCTTAGAGCAATGCTTGCAATATAGAAATGTTCAATAAATACTAGCTGTTAATTACTATTCCTACTCAATATACAGCTCTCAAGTTTCTATGGGAAAGGATCTTCTTGATTCTTGTTCTTTTAAAACTTGATTATTCTTCTTCATTCTTATTAATTTTTTTTTTTTTTTTTTTTGAGGCAGAGTCTTGCTCTGTTGCCCGGGTTAGAGTGCCGTGGCGTCAGCCTAGCTCACAGCAACCTCAAACTCCTGGGCTCAAGCAATCCTCCTGCCTCAGCCTCCTGGGTAGCTGGGACTACAGGCATGTGCCACCATGCCCGGCTAATTTTTTTATATATATATATATATATTTTTTTTTTTTTTAGTTGTCCAGCTAATTTCTTTCTTTTTTTTTTTTTTTTTTTTTTGAGTAGAGACGGGGTCTCGCTCTTGCTCAGGCTGGTCTCGAACTCCTGAGCTCAAACGATCCGCCCGCCTCGGCCTCCCAGAGTGCTAGGATTACAGGCGTGAGCCACCGCGCCCGGCCTATTCTTACTAATTTTAAGATGGACTTGTCAATTTCTACAACAAAGCCTACTAGGATCTTTATTATAATACCCTGACTTTTTGTATTAGGTTGGGAATATTGTCATGTTTATGATGTTGAGTCATCCCATCCATGAATTTGATATATCTAACGATATATTGGCAAGCATGAGAGGGAGAGTAGAGAGGATGAGGTCATGAGGTAACAGGGAACTAGATCGTAGGGTTTTGGCTTTTATTCCAGGGGAGGTAGGGAGCTGCTGGCTGTAAGCAGAGGAAATACATGGTTGCACCTCCTTCTTAATTGGATCCCTCTGGTTCATAGTGTGCTGCCTTTTGGATAAGAAAGGGAAGGAGATATATGAGTAATGAGTGTGTGTGTGTGTGTTTGCTTATATTTTCATGAAAAAAATGATGGAAAAATATGGCCAGGCACAGCGGCTCATACCTGTAATCCTACCACTTTTGGAAGCCCAGGTTGGGAGGATCACTTGAGGTCAGGAGTTTGAGACCAGCCTGAGTAAGAGCGAGACCCTGTCTCTACAGAAAAATAGAAAAAAATGAGCCAGGCATGGTGGTGTGCACCTGTAGTCCCAGCTACTCGGGAGGCTGAGTCAGGTGATACCCAAAGGAAAAAAAGACATTCTATAAAAAAAGACATCTGCACTCAAATGTTTATAGCAGCACAATTCACAGTTGCAAAGATGTGTAAACAAGCCAAGTGCCCATCAATACATGAGTGGATAAATAAAATGTGGTATATGTATACCATGGAGTACTATTCAGCCATAAAAAACAATGGTGATCTAGTACTTCTTATATTATCCTGGGTGGAACTAGAGCCCATTCTACTAAGTGAAGTATCACAAGAATGGAGAAACAAGTACCACATGTGCTCACCATCAAATTGGTATTAATTGATCAACACCTATGTGCACATATGGTAGTAACATTTGTTAGTGGTAACATTCATCTGGTGTCAGGCAGGTGGGAGGGGGAAGGAGGGGATGGGTATATTCACACCTACTGGGTGTGGTAAGTGCTGTCTGGGGGAGGGATACGCTTATAGCTCTGACTTGGGTGGGGCAAAGGCAATATATGTAACCTAAACATGTGTACCCCTGTAATATTCTGAAATTAATATATATATATTTAAAAAAAAAAAAAGAGGAGGATCACTTGAGCCCAGGAGTGTGAGGTTGCAGCAAGCTATGATGACACCATTGCACTGTATTCTGGACAACAGAGCGAGACTCTGGGTCTCCAAAATAAATAAATAAATAAATAAATAAATAAATAAAATAAACCAAGAACTTACCCCAAAATGACAACCTATAGAAAGGGAGGGAACAGCATGGGAATGGAGTAATTCTATGAATTTACTTCCTTATATAGTTTTAACTATGTAAATATTTTACATAATTAAGAAGCAAAAGTAGGCTGGGCATGGTGGCTCACGCCTGTAATCCTAGCACTCTGAGAGGCCGAGGCAGGCGGATCTTTTGAGCTCAGGGGTTCAAGATCAGCCTGACCAAGAGTGAGACCCTGTCTCTACTAAAAAAAAAAAAAAAAAAAGGTAGAAAGAAATTAGCTAGACAACTAAAAATATATAGAAAAAATTAGCCGGGCATGGTGGCACATGCCTGTAGTCCCAGCTACTCAGGAGGCTGAGGCAGAAGGATTGCTTGAGCCCAGGAGTTTGAGGTTGCTGTGAGCTAGGCTGATGCCACAGCACTCTAGCCTGGGCAACAGAGTGAGACTCAAAAAAAAAAAAAAAGAAGCAAAAGTAAATCAAAAAGCAATCCCTAGATTTTTAAAACAATCTGTAACAAATTTATATCAAGTTTGTGGCAATGACTACACAAAATAATTATTTCAAGTAACTTTAAAATACAATAGTTTGACTGTTCCCTTAGTGGGATGTCTTCAAAGGACACAAAGAACTGCTAAGAAATCTAAAACCACATTCAGTGGTCTTATTGTTATTAGCAGGTTTGGAATTGTTATGTTGAAAATATTGTAGCTACATTGTAAGATAAAGCAAATAACCATGGCTGTATCATTAGAAATCAAGATTTTCAGTGTAAAAGAAAAGATTACGAGTATAAAATCAAAGAGTTAAAAAAATCTGAAATTGGAAGTATAAATATCAGTATGGACTCATGATTTTTTTTTTTAATCTTAAAAAATGAATTTCTAACTCTATTTACTGGAAAGACTTAGAAGCAGTGGCAATAGTGTAGCATTTAACATCCCCAGTGCCCCAGCTGTGGTCTCTGCTATTTCCCACTGAAAGGAACCAGGGCTTTTTGGAGAAATGGCTGATTATAGATCCGGGGAAGGAAATAGACAAGATAAGCCTAGGATATAGTGTGCTGAAAAGTAAGGAAATTAACAAAGGCTAATGGGGTTGTGTCAGAAGGGCTCCAAGAGCCAGTTTGAAAAGATTCCCAGCCCTTAAGATAGAAAAATTTGAGCATCAAAATAATGCTGATAATGCACCAGGCATAGTGGTGTGTGTCTACAGTCCCAGCTACTCGGGAGGCTGAGGCAAGAGGATCGCTTGAGCACAATGGATTGAAAACATATCAAATATTTAAAAACTCATGGATTTAACATGATTTTTAAAAACAGAAGAGCTCATTGGTCATGATTTTGGGTTCTTAGAGCATTAACTTAATTCTTTGAAAGTTAAGGCAAAAAATCAAGCATTTATCCCACCTTTCCTGTACAAATTATATCTCCAAGAAACCAGAGGGTTAATGAGAGAAGGCTTCTTTACAGAAGAATTCCAGTTAATAAATGCAGAAGGAATTCTGGAATTAGAAAATCACTGCTTTGCTACCCCTAGTGAGGATGTGGATCTGGGCAGTACTCGCCAGGTGAGAGGGTGATGGGGAAACGGAGGAGGAATCGGGCTAAGTGCCCTCTGAGGCCACTAAAGAGTCTTGGCATTGCCACAGCTGCAGCAGCCAGACATGAGGCGCCTCATGGTACTATGCAACAGGACGGGCTCAGGCACACTCATGAAACATTCTTGCCTAAAAAACCGAATGTGGCTCCAAACAAGCCTGACACAAATCTCTCAGTTTATAGGAAATACAAGAGTCAGAGGAACAAACAAGCAGCCAGATCCAACATGTGGAACATTTTATAGGATAGATGACTTAGTTTCTTTAATAGATGGGCGGCATGAAAGAGAAAAAAGGCAGGGAGAGGAACTGTCACAAAGAAAGGAGAGATTTAAGTAACATAACAGCCAGAGGAAGCCAAAAAGAACCCCTCTGGTGTTAACAGTAGACCAGACAAGATAAGGATGAAAGCAGGGAGAACAGTAAGAAGCTGTGTCAGCATTCCAGGCAAGATTTTACAGAAGGATGCTAGCAAATCGTGGTTGGATTCTGGATATATTTTGTGGGTATCACCAAAAGGATTTGCTTATGGATAGATGAGATGGGACGTCTCAGAGTACAAGATGACTCCCAGGTTTTGGCATAAGCAACTGGAACAGTGGAGTTTTACTGAAACAGGGAAGACTAAAAGAGAGGCAGGTTTGTGGGAAAAGGTTAGGAGGAGCTCTAATCCAAACTCAGTATCTTCAGGGTGATGGATCTTTTGAGTATCCACTGGGAGATGTCAGGGAGGCAGTGGGATATGTATGTGGAGTGTTGAGGACAAATCCAGGCAAAAGATGTAAATTTGGGAGTCCTCAGCAGGCAGATACTATTTAAAGCCACAAGAGTAGGTGAAAGAATGAAGGGAGCGAGTGTAGCTGGAAGAGAGGTTCCCAAGCTGGGCCTGCAAGTGAGCAACAGGAACAGAGGAGGGACCTGGATGCATCCTGGAAGCAGGAGAAGGAAGGAGTGGCACTTTGTCAGACACTCTGGAAGGTCAGGGGAGGTGAGGACCGAGATTTGACCTTTGGATTGAACAACGTGGAGGTGACCGTTGGTGCACTGATAAGAGCAGTTTCTGTAACCGGTGGGAGTGGGTTCAAGGAAATCTGCCTGGGAGAAAAGAAAGTTCTTTCCAAGCTGTTTTTAGAAGCTCAGAAAGGAAAGAACTAGAAAGCTAGCTGGATGGCGAAGTGTGGTCTAGAGAGGGGTGTTGCTTTGTGTGAGAATCACTGCTTTATTCCTTTCAGGAAGTATTTTTTTGTGACAGTAATCTTCCCCCCCTCCCCCCAGCTTTTTACTTTTGACAAACACTAAATCACAGAAAAGGTAGATACTGTATATGCTTCACCTAGTTTAACCCATTGTTAACATATTGCCACGTGGGCTTTCTCTCCCTGAGTATATAAATATATTTCTTATTTTTATGATCTACTTTAAAATTTTAAACATAAAGTATATCCTAAAGCTTATATATCCTAAAAAAAAGACATTCTCCCACATAACCACGATATCATTATTGTATCCAAGACATTTAATATTATTATAATATGTAATATGCAGTTCATATTAAACCTGTATATTACTATTTTCATGTCTGGTCCAGAGTCCATTCAAAGGTCACCCACTGCTTTTAGTTATCACATCCTGAAGGGATTTTTTTTTTTTAGGATGGGAGAAATAATAGCACATTCATATTTTGATTTTTAAAATCTAATAGAGAGTGAAAACTGAAAATGCAGAAGAGAGGGGAAATTGCCAAGTGATAAACTTGAAAAGGTGAGAGAGGATGGATGTAGCCACAGTGCGGGGTGACCTTGGACGGGAGCCTGGACAGTTTATCCCAGGTAGCTGGAGAGAGAGGAGGCAGGGCCTGTGTACGGGGGGTGGGTGGACATGGTGGGACCTGGCGAAATTCTCTTTTGATTACTTTTATTTTCATGGTGAAATAGGAAGAATGGTATTCACTTGAGAGGAAGGAAAGGAGAAGAGGTGTTACAGGTTTAAGAAAAGACAATATGAAGTCTTTGTCTAACCCATCTTTAGGGCATGCATTATTGCTGACCATACACGAAGACTTTTCTAGGGGTGTGTTTATGGATAGTCTTAAGGGGATCCTCTTGTACACCTTCAGCTTCTATAGGTGCGCTTCCCTGAAACTGACCTGCCTGAGAAAGGGCCTCTTCCCAATAGGTTTCCTCCCACTTTGGAAGAAAAGGCCGAGCTTCACCTATCCCAGGTCTGATTTAATCATATCACACCTGCTGCTTGTCTGCTTGTTGATTTATTTTCCCTCTTTTTTTTTTTTAATCTAGAAAAAGATTACTTTCTGGAAGCATTGTAGTCTTCTTAAAGATCCTTTCACCCCAAATTCCCGTAGTTTGCGATCCTGCTGGGGAATCACCACTTCCTTTTTCTAATTTTAGCTTTTCCAGTGTGTGTCTCTGTTTCTCTTTTCCCTCCTTACCTGTCTTCACCCCGGTTCTCCTGCCTCTCCTTTGACTGTTATCCTTTCTCTGGATTTCAGGCTTGGTCACAGTGGCGGGAACAGTTCCTGCATGACCAGAGGGAGAAAGAGAAGATGGTCTCCGCAGTGAAACACCATCAGCACTGGCAAAAGCGGAGATTCCTGAAGGCCTGGCTTGAATACTTGCAAATCCGCAGGTTGAAGAGACAGCAGAATGGTGAGAAAGAAGCCCTGGGCTCTTGACAGAAGGTCTGGTCACAACTTCACTCTCCTTTATATTAAGAAATATAACCACATTATGCTACAAATTTTGGTAAAAGGATATTGAAGAGGAAAACACATCATCTTCGATTCATGTTTATTTCTTTCTGGCCTTTTCGTCTATGCATATATTTTATCCAAATAGTTTTTTAATTATGCTATAAATATTGTGATTTTTTTTTTTTTCAGGAGATAGGGTCTCACTCTGTCACCCAGGTTGGGGCGCAGTAGCATGCATGATTATAGCTCACTGCAACCTCAAACTCCTGGGCTCAAGCGATCCTCCCACCTCAGCCTCCCAAGTAGCTAGGACTACAGGTGCGTGCCACCATGCCTGGCTAATTTTTAAAATTTTTTGTAGAGATGGGGGTCTCACTATGTTGCCCAGGCTGGTCTCAAACTCATGGCCTCCGGTAGTGCTGGGATCACAGGCAGGAGCCACCACGGCTGGCCCATATTATGATTAACGTGATACCTATAGTTTTATATCTTGCTTTTTTTCATGCAGCTAATCAACACTTTCCTATATCTTTAAGTATTCATCATAAGCTTTTTTTTAATGACTATATTTTATAGGATGGCTTACTTTAATTTACTTAGCCATTCTCCTGTTGATAGACATTTAGATTATTTGTCCCCAATTATACAAATGCATGTTTATTTTGTTAAGTTTTTGTATACTGTTTTTATGGTTGTATACTGTTTTTATAGTTCCCCAGTTAGATTCAGAAGTAATAATACATAGAAACGTGATTGTTGGTATACTTTTTGTACTTAAGTTTATCAGATTTACACAGAAGTGAGTCAAGCACTGTGCTAGACACTGGGTTATGGATTCTGGCTTTTGCTCAACCTTCCCTGCAGAAAACTCCGAGCCTACCAACACTTGTCTCTTGGGAGAGTTTGAATGTGTTCATTTGAGGATAATAACCATGGAGCAGCAATCCAGTTGCCCAAGCCTGGAAGGTGAATCAAAACATTAAGCTGTTTAGTGCGATAAGCTACACACTAACTCCTGCCTCCAATGACAACGTTCAGATTCCCGGTCTGATTCCCTTCCCCTTCCTGGGCTTCAGCTCCTCAGACCGTTAGCTGATTATTGTTAAAAGGATATGAAGCTAGCAGCCAGGATCAGCTTGGCTGAAAGCTCAGAAAAGCCTTTGCAAGCATGGCAACTGAATCCTATGTCGTGACTCAGTTCCTAAGTCCTGTCCAGGAGACAGCCCTATGGAGGCAAACGTGAAACAGAGTCCTCTTTGAAAACAACAATCTCCATTCCTGCTCATTAGTGTCTAACTAGAAGCCTCATCCCTTTGATTTAATGGATTTTATAGCATCATCTTCCTTAAAATCACATACCTTTTCTCTTTTCCCAAAGTGAGGAGATGTAGCTCAGGGATTCCTAATGACCTTCCAATGTTTAACAAATTTTTAGACCAGGTACAGTGGCTCATGCCTGTAATCTCAGCACTTTGGGAGGCCAAGGCAGGAGGATCGCTTGAGGCCAGGAGTTAGAGACCAGCCTGGGCAGCATAGTGAGACCCCCATCTCTACAAAAAATTTAAAAATTAGCTGGGTGTAATGGCATGTACCTGTAGTCCTAGCTACAGGCTGAGGCAGGAGGATCACTTGAGCCCAGGAGTTTGAGATTATAGTGAGCTATGATGATGTGCACTGCACTCTGGCCTAGGCAACACAGTGAAACCCTCTCTCTTTAAAAAAACAAAAAAAAAAGAAAAAAAAACTTAAAGGTTTTTTGTGAGAGCATCCTTGGATCCCTGCTCTCTGCCAGTGGTGGGGTTCTACTTGTCTTAAAGATGCTTCAAGCTCATCTTCCAACCTTGGGGGAGCAGCACTTAGGTTATGTCTGTGTTGCAGAGATGGCTGAGCGATTCCATCGTGTCACTGTGCTCCAAATACACTTCTGTGATTGGCAGTGGGCTTGGGAGCGGAGGGAGAGCTTGTACAACCACCGTGCCCGGGTGGAGGAGCTGGCCCGGAGGATGGCGCTGCGGCGGGCCTTTACGCACTGGAAGCACTGTATCCTTTTCAGATACCAGGCCTGTCCGTCACCTCAGCCAGGACAGCATGCGCTCAGCAGCACGTAAAACAAAAGTCACGAGATAACGTGGGAAACAACTACCAAACAATTTTAGACAGCCTTGTCTCTGTGACTTTTTAAAATTTTTTATTTGGGACTATGCATACAAAAGAGTACTTACATACTTATATTTGAAAGAATAATAATAAAATGAATACCTACATATTCACCACCCAATTTAAAAAACAGAACAGTGCCAGCACCTTTTGCCTGATTGCATTCCCTCCTTCCCTCAGAGCTAATCCCACTGTCCTGATTAATATTTTTTCATGTTATCATTTCATTGCTTTTCTCCACCCACTAGGTGGTGGAAATAGCCCCAGCTATCTTTTTTCTTGGTAATACCGTCACTGTGATCATAGCTTCCATTCATTGAGCTTTTACTATGTTGCAGACATCATGCATTATCCTGTTAATCCTCCTAGCAAGCCTGTGGAGTAGGTGTGGTTTTCGCCGTTTTACAGATGAAGAAACAGAGACTCGGGAGCTAAAAAAATTTTCAAAGTCACAGCAGAGTCTTGCTTTGTGTTAAACTCCTGCTTAAGTTCTGGGATACAAGGAAGCTCAAAGACTAACATAGTGGGGAAAATAGACGTGAAAAAAGTCTTTAAATACAGCGTGATAAAGATTTGTATGAAGTCCTGGGAGAGCCGCCTGTGGAGATTCAGCCAAGGAGGTAATGTAGCTGAACTTAAGTCTTAGGAGATGGCAAGTTCACCCAGCAGAGAGGTTGGGGAGGGCATTTCATGTGTAAGGAATGGCATTTACACAGGCTTAGAGGTGAGGAAGAGCATTCAAGAATCTACAGTGAGTTGTGGGGGTGTGGATGGTGGGAGGGCAGAGGTGGAAGCCTCTGGAGTTTTGTTCGTTTGTTTTTAGTAGACAGGGTCTAGCTATGTTGCCCAGGCTGTAGTACAGTGGGCTATTTTCAGGCACAATCACAGCTCACTGCAGCCTCAAACTCCTGGGCTCAAGCGATCCTCCCACCTCGGCCTCCTGAGTGGCTGAGACTACAGGCACATGCCAGCACACCTGGCGTTAGAGGTTTTTACAAAAAATAGAAAATATTAGCCAGGTGTGGTAGCACACACCTGTAGTCCCAGCTACTTGGGAGGCTGAGGCAGGAGGATTGCTCGAGCCCAAGAGTTCGAGGTTACTGTGAGCTATGATCACACCACTGCACTCTAGCTCAGGTGACAGAGCAAGACCTTGTCTCAAAAAAAAAAGGCTTGTGCTTTAGAAAGGATAATTCTGGATTAGAAGAGGGAGGCTAGCAGGGGGAGACCCGTTATGGGAGGAGGCTCACTTATGCAGGGACAAGTCAGATGAACTGCCTGGTTTTAGGGGAGGGAGGCGGGGACAGAAGAGCAGGAGGGGAGGGAGAGGAGAGATTTAGGAGGCGAGCAGATGTACTTGGTGACTGAGATCAGAGCGGGAGGAGAAAGGTTTGAAAAAAACTCCCCAGGTTTTTAGTTCAAACATCTGACTGGATCTCCTTGCCAGGAGAAGGAGCGAGTTCTGCTTTTTGATATGGTGATTTTACAATGTTTACTGAAATTGGTGGTAATGTATCTCGGATGTTTTTTGCCTCTCATCAAATGGGCATCCAAGGGGAGGAACACAGGGCCGGCTGTTTGATAAGTAACTGACATGGTTCCCCTTTGCCCACTGCTTCCCTGGGTCATCCGGAGGAGATGGGGGACATCGGCTCACCTGCTGAGCCTGTTACCCCCTGCAGCCGTGACCCTTCGGGTGGGTCACGGGGAATGCGCTGTCTGGGGGCGGGAACCTTGTTGAGACTGAGGCCTTAACTTCCTGGCAGACATGCTGCTGCACGCGGAAGAAGCTGCCCAGCGTGAGATGGCAGAAGAGCACCGCAGGCACAGCCTGCTGGTAAGAGCACCGCAGCCTGGCACAGCTCCGCTGGGCGGCCTTGCTCAGGCACTCACTCCTGGGGAAGCCCAACCCCCGTCCCACTCATTAAGTGCAGCCAGTTATGGGTTAGCTTCAGTCATGAAGCCCTCCTTTCATTGTGGGTGTCCCTGTTTTAATTTTGGATCAAAAATGGTAATGGCGTGGGGTCAGAGGGGTCTGGAGCTGTAAAGGACCCTAAGAGGTTGTCTAGTCCTGGGTTTTTTTTGTACGGCGGAACCCCTTTCTAGTGGTGAAAGGCTCATCGGTAAAATAGGCCAAAGCATCGATGCTGTGGTTGAAGTAGGCCTGGAAGTCAGTCCCTGTTCTACCAGCTACTCTCTCCCTCCCCTGCCACGTGAGGTAGGTGGTCTTCAAACACTCTCAGGGGCCCGTGGGGTTCCACAGAGCACAATAGGAAAACCCCTGATCCAGCCTAATCACTTCTGTCTTAGAAAACTGAAGCCCAAGGCATGGGGGAATGGGGACAGATGGGCTTTGCTTAGGTCATACGTGGGGTGATATTGATGGAGCTGGAGCCAGGCCTGGGTATGCCGCCCCCACCCCAACCCTCTACTCACCAAGGACTCCTTATTCCATTCTAGCAACACTGCGTTTATAGTTATGTAAATGTATCCACTGACTCCATATGGTAAAAAACAAAAAAAACACCATAGGCAAAAAGTCTGTCTCTTTTTTGAGAGGCAAAAGTCGATGTTCAACCTTTGTCTATAGAATTCTCATCTGGGTCATGGGGGTCTCTCCCGGTCAGAGGTGAGGGTGTGTGTGTCCTTGGGTAGGACAGATGGACAGCAGGGACTGGCACAACAAATGTTTAGTAAGTGCCTACTGTGCAGGCTGGCCTGCGTTAGGCTCCAGTTCGAGTTTCCAAGCAGAGAAACGCTCTCAGGGAAATGGAGCAGCTATAAGAAGCTCTGACTGAGCTTCCCTGCCCTGATTTGGGGCACTGCCTGCCTTTGTCTACTCTTTTACAGACTTTACTGATTCCAGTCTTTGTAATCAGTTGTGTCCTTTCTTCTTTGTGCAGTATTTTTGCTTTAGAGCCCTAAAAGACAATGTGACCCGTGCCCATCTCCATCGAATAAGAAGGAATCTCGCTTACCAGCAGCATGACGTCACGGTGAGGGTGAGAGGGTGATCTTCATAGCGAGGGACTTCTTCTGATGGCCATGCTTTTTTTGGGCGGGGGGGGGGTCTTGCCAAATTAAACAGAACTCTTTTTTTTTTTTTTTTTTTTAAATCTCTGTGCTCAGAGATTTGTTCAGATTTTAGACTCCAAAACCTTAGTTCTTATTTTTTTGGGAGGAATCCAAACCTGCTGATAGAGAAACTCCTCTGTTTTTTGCTTTGTTTAATCCAGTTTTTATGTTTGCTAAGAAAATGGATAGTTGACTCAGAGGTCAGGGACTGTAGATTTTAACCCTGACCTCGGGGATGTAGTGATAAAAATACACTTTGAGTCTTGGATCATAGGAGGCTTTGATGGTGTTTCCATTGTAAGTCTATTCACTTCAGTGGTTTGTTTACCCGAGATCAGCAAACATTATCTCTACTTGTCAATTTTGTTTCTGGGTGTAGAAGGGTGGGTTTTTTTCTGTTCCTGTTTTATAAAAATGTTCAAACATATAGAAAAACAGAAAAAGTAATATAATTAGCATCTATATACTCATTACCTACATTCAACAATTGTTAATATTTGCTATATTTGCTTTTTTTTTTTTGATGAATCATTTCAAAGTAATTATAGACATCATGACACTTTGTACCTAAACGTTTCAGCATGCATCACCCAAAGATAAGGACATTGTCTCATGTAACTACAATATCATTATCATCCCTAATGAAATTGACAGTGATTCCCTAGTATTCTCCAGTACCCAGGCCATATTCAAATTCCCACAGTTGTCCCCAAAGTGCCTTTAAAATGGCTTTTTTCAGACCAGGATTCGGTTGAAGATCACTAACTACATTTAATTATTAAAGCTCTTAATTTAGAACAATTTCTTCCCTTAACCACATTTCTTTTTTTAACATTTTTTTTAAATTTTGAATTGTAATAAAATACGCAAAACATAGAATTTATCATTTTAACCATTTTCATTGTACAGCACTGACGTTAAGTACATTGACGTTGTTGTGCAACCATCACCGTTATCCATCTCCAAAACATTTTTCATCTTGGAAAACTGAAACTCTGTACCTATTAAACACTAACTCCTCATTTCCTCTTCCCTTCAGCTCCTGGAAACTACCATTTTACTTTCTGTCTCTATGAATGTTGATTACTCGAGAAACCTCATAAGTGGAATCATGCAACATTTATCCTTTTTGTGACAGACTTATTTCACTGAGCATAACGTACACTTTTTTCTTTTATACGACATTGACTTTTTGAAAAGGACAGGAGAGTTGTTCTGTACAATGTCTCATAGTTGATTTATCTGGTTATTTCCTTTTGATTCATTTAATTTCCCTTTATATGATATCTATAAACTGGATATGTTAGATCTAAAGCCTTGATGAGACTGAAGTTAAACATTTCTTCTCGACTACTTCATAGATGGTAGTACGTAATAAGATCAGTTTTAATTTCTAAAATGACTTTTTAAAATGGTGGGGCCAGGTGCAGTGGGTCATGCCTGTAATCCCAGCATTTGGGAAGGCTGAGGTGGGAGGATCACAGGAGCTAGAGACCAGCCTGTGCAAGAGCAAGACCCCATCTCTACAAAAAATAGAAAAATTGGCCAGGTGTGATGGCGCATGCCTATAGTTCCAGCTACTCTGGAGGCTGAGGCAGGAGGATCGCTTGAGCCCAGAAGTTAGAGGTTATAGTGAGCTATGATGATGACACTGCACTCTAGCTGGGGTGACAGAGCAACACCCTGTCTCAAAAAAAAAAAAGAAAAAAGAAGGCCTTGTCTTCCATGAGGCCCAGATTAGCAATAGCTTCTTCATCCGGATTTCCATAGACTTGGAAGAACCATCTTTTTGCCTTTAACGTTGGCCCAGCTGGCTCTATGCTTCAGCCATAATTATTTTGAAACCCATTGTATGTTGGCTGCTCCAAACTGAGATAATTTCTGCTTTGGGGGAGCTCACAGTCTATCGGAGAAGGATTCCTTCATTTTAGTAAATTTCCATTTCCTCCCTATCTTCTTTTAGCTGCTGCGCGGGATCTGGAACCTCTGGCAGTCTCGGACTGAGCAGAGACAGGAAAAAGAGCATCTCCCCTTACTGCATGCTGCCTGGGACCACTACAGGTAGGGACTCTGGCTTCATCCATTTTCCAGGAGTGATCGATCACTTACCCTTCCTCAAGTTAGGTGTGGCAGATTCACAAAGGCCTTCTGGGGGCGGAGGCCCTGCTTGTAAACCAGTGGTTCGTGAATTTGCATTTTATTTTTGGCTGATTAGATGGGAGGTAGAATGAGGATATTTATATTGGTTCTTAGCCACCATAGTCTGAAGTTTATGCCTGGTAGCTCACTGCATCAGTCCTGTAACTATTAAGATGCTCACATCTTAGAATTCATGCATTGCTAGTGTTAAAGAGAAGGGTCAGGCCAGGTGGGTATTTGTGGCTCAGTCTGGAAGGTTGCAGGAAGTGTCCTCTATTTTGGTGCTAGTCATTCATTTAAAATAAACAAATAGAAGCACTACATATTTGTGAGGAAAACTCAGGACTATAGGAAGGAAGGTGTAAAATGAAAAATGAAAGTTGCCTGGCCTCCTCCCTGCAACTCTTTGATCTTAATCCTCAGAGGTAACCACTGTATATTAACTTTCTTGCTGCCAGAAATGTTTGATATTCCCTCCCCTTCCTTTCCATCCCCACTCCTTCCCACAGTATAATCCACTTAATTTGCATAGTCATAGGTCCAATTTTGGAGCTCCCTCTTTTTTTTTTTTTTTGAGACAGGGTCTTGCTCTGTCGCCTGGGCTAGATTGCAGTGGCATCATCATAGCTCCCTGCAACCTGAAACTCCTGGGCTTAAGCAATCCTCCTGCCTCAGCCTCTCAAGTAGCTGGGACTACAGGCATGTGCCACGATGCCTGGCTAATTTTTTCTACTTTGAGTAGAGACGGGGTCTTGCTCTTGCTCAGGCTGGTCTCTATCTCCTGACCTCAAGTGATCCTCCCACCTTGGCCTCCCAGAGTGCTAAGATTATGAGCATAAGCCACCATGCCTGGCCAATTTTGGAGCATTTTTTTTTTTTTTTTTTTTTTTTGAGACAGGGTCTTGCTCTGTCGCCTGGGCTGGATTGCAGTGGCATCATCATAGCTCCCTGCAACCTGAAACTCCTGTGCTTAAGCAATCCTCCTGTCTCAGCCTCTCAAGTAGCTGGGACTACAGGCACGGGCCACGATGCCTGGCTAATTTTGTCTACTTTGAGTAGAGACGGGGTCTCGCTCTTGCTCAGGCTGGTCTCTGTCTCCTGACCTCAAGTGATCCTCCCACCTTGGCCTCCCAGAGTGCTAAGATTATGAGCATAAGCCACCATGCCTGGCCAATTTTGGAGCATTTTTTTTTTTTTTTTTTTTTTTTGAGACAGAGTCTCACTCTCTTGCCTGGGGTGAGTGCCATGGCGTCAGCTTAGCTCACAGCAACCTCAAACTCCTGGGCTTGAGCAATCCTACTGTCTCAGCCTCCCGAGTAGCTGGGACTACAGGCATGCGCTACCATGCCTGACTAATTTTTTCTATATATGTATTTTCAGTTGTCCATATCATTTCTTTCTATTTTTTAGTAGAGACGGGGTCTCGCTCTTGCTCAGGCTGGTCTCGAACTCGTGAGCTCAGAACGATCCGCCCGCCTTGGCCTCCCAGAGTGCTAGGATTACAGGTGTGAGCCACCGCGCCCGGCCTTGGAGCATTTTTTAATGAGTCAGTGAGAATCCCAATATTTAACTGACTCAGTTCAGAGTTGTCAAGGTATATTATTCTAAAT
>RJWJ010015561.1:0-35997 GCA_004363605.1 Indri indri
TCCCCCTCCCCCCCGCCTGACATCCGATAGATGTTATTCTTATATGTACACTTATGTGTTGTTCAGTTAATACCAATTTGATGGTGAGTACATATGGTGCTTGTTTTTTCCATTCTTGGGATACTTCACTTAGTAGAATGCATTCCAGCTCTATCCAGGGGTATACAAGAGGTGCTATATCACCATTGTTTCTTAAAGCTGAATAGTACTCCATGGTATACATACACCACATTTTATTAATCCACTCATGTGTTGATGGACACTTCGGTTGTTTCCACATCTTTGCAATTGTGAATTGTGCTGCTATAAACATTCGGGTGCAGGTGTCTTTCTTATAGAGTATCATTTGATCTTTTGGGTAGATGCCCAGAAATGGGATTGCTGGATCGAATGGTAATTCTACTTGTATCTCTGTAAGGTATCTCCATATTGCTTTGCACAGAGGCTGCAGTAGTTTGCAGTCCCACCAGCGGTGTATGAGTGTTCGTATCTCTCTGCATCCACGCCAACATTTATTGTTTTGGGACTTTTTGATAAAGGCCAATCTCACTGGAGATAAGTGATATCTCATTGTGGTTTTGATTTGCATTTCCCTGATGATTAGAGATGTTGAGCATTTTTTCATATGTTTTTGGGCCATTATTCTGTCTTCTTTTGGAAAGTTTCTGTTCATGTCATTTGCCCACTTTTTGATAGGGTTGTTTGATTTTTTCTTGTTGATTTTCCTGAGTTCTAAGTAGATTCTAGTTATCAGCCCTTTACCAGATTTGTAGCATGCAAAAATTTTCTCCCATTCTGTAGGTTGTCTGTTTGTGTTTGTGACAATTTCTTTGGCTGTGCAGAAGCTTTTTAATTTGATCAGGTCCCATTTATTTATTTTGGTTGTTGCTGTGATTGCCTTTGGGGTCTTCTTCATAAATTCTTTGCCTAGGCCAATGTCTAGAAGAGTATTTCCAACATCTTCCTCTAGAATTCTAATAGTTTCACTCCTTAGGTTTAAACAATTTGTGTTTCTTATGAATCCCTAATACTGAGGTTGTTGATTATATTTTTCAAGTGCTATAGATTATGCCTTTCCTATTTCTCCCCATATATTATTAGCCAATGCTACGTAGAAACATACTTTTTTGCAGACATGACCAGTTGGGCTCCTTATGGTAAAATGATCTTCCTGGCTAAAGTCTTTTCTTTTTCATTTGAACTTTGTGTAATGTTTGGTTATAGCTATGAAGGACTTGGAAATGCTCGTAGAGAACAATTTGCAAATCAATGTAATGTGTCAGGGTATAGAACATTGGTTCCGGGTAATGTAAGTGAATAAAATTTACTAATATATAAATATTTTACTGAACAAAGTAAAACTTCACAATTCAAAACCTAATAAGTTTGCATTTTATTTCATCCAGTATAATAAGCAAATCATGCCATTGTAATTTTTACCTATAAAACAGCCAGAGTGAACTTGTGAAAAGTAGCAGCAAAAGTATGTGTGAATACTACCTGATCCAATTTCCTAGAAACCATGGTAAATATTCTATTTAAGACTGTATATGACTAAACTTTATTAGACTTGAACTGTATTCTGGGTAATTGTCCAGTAATAGCTTTTGCTAAATTATACAAAGCCTTTACTTAACAGGGAACACAGACTCCCCAACCTCTAATATTATCATCATTCAAGATAATGAGCAACACAAACCATTCTATTACCAATCTAAAAGCAATAAATGTCAAAGTAAAGAAGTATGCAATATTCTAGCCTGAAAGAACAAAGGACAAAAGTAATGATAATACCTTTTTATATTTGCAGTCTGTTATATCATGCATAACAAATGATGCCATAATTGTAGACAGCGTTTTTTAACAGGTTATAAGAAGTAGATAGTGGGGGAGGTGAGGGTGTTTTGATGATTGCTGTCAAAAGTGTTTCAAGCATCTTAATTTAATATAGCCAGCAAAAGGAGAATATCATTTTTAGAGTGTATTTGATTTCAGTTCTTTGATTCACATAAGCTAAAGATTTCAGTGTTTGATTAACCATCTAATTCATTGTATTAGTGACTTCTAGGCAGTTGGAGCACAGGATCTAATACAATATATTTTTTCTGACTAAGTAGTCATCAGAAAGACCAAGGAGTGGATAAACAGTTTCTTACCTGCTCATTTCAAACAGTCTCGTGGAAACCAGTGTTAGAAAGGCAAAGTGTGCTAAGCAAACAAAACCATTTCCCTAGTGAATATTGAATAATAAAATAAAATTGATGTCCTATCCTACAGCATTGTAGCTCAAATGTGTCCGTGTCTTTGTGAGCTACATAGGTTTCAAGATTGCAGAGAATTGCCACTAATACTACAAATGAGGAGATCTGACTCAACCACTGACTTCTCTCTTGATGAATGTATAAAACTATTTTTAAAATATATTTTTTGAGTAAGAATAAATATTGAAGACCCTGTAGTCTGTGTAAATTACATAAAATGCATGCATAGCTAACAGTTTCTTGCTTATCTGAAATTTTTTCACAAAATTTTTAAACTTATCCTCTCAAATGTATCCAGAGACACATATTCTATTACATAGGGGTGATGTGTAGACCTTTTGTACACAAAGTGTGTTGATATCCGATGAAGACCTTCCCCTTTTATTAAGGGTTTGATGGCCTTTGTTCTTTAGATTTCTGTCCTATCTTTCCATATCCATTGTGAATAGGGACAATACAAACCTTTAAATTCAGGGCCATCTAAAGTAGTTGAGATTATTTCCCCAATTTTTTTTCTTTTTGGTTGACAAACAAAATTACTTTTGTTATCTGTACCAGTAACGTACAGCATCCATAAACTTGTTTTGAAAGCAATAAAACAGAATAAATCTTCCTTCAAAATATTTACAAGGGCTTATAATTTACCCAAGAGTAATTACATTCAGTCTGGAAATCACTGATCATACTGGAAATATTACTCAAGAGAACTATTAATGAAACATTTTGCTTATAATTGCATAGATGAGAGTAACATCAGATTGTGCAGAAGCAGTGCTTTCTTTAGAAAATCATGACAGAGTAATGGGTTTTTATAGAGTTAGTGTAAAAATGAACATTATTCTGAGGAATATAATCATTTTAGTCCTAATATAGGTGATATAAAGGCATGTCTCAGAGATATTGTGGGTTGGTTCCAGACCGCCACAATAAAGCACATATTACAATAAAGTAAGTCCCATGAATTTTTTGGTTTCCAAGTGCATATAAAAGTGTGCTTATAATATACTATAGTCTCTTAAGTGTGCAATCACATTATGTCTAAAAAAATGAATACACCTTAATTAAAAATGCTTTAATGCTAACAATCATCTGAGCCGTCAACAAATTAAAATCTTTTTGCTAGTTGTGAGTCTTGCCTCAATGTGATAGCTGCTGACTAATCCACATGGTGGTTGCTGAATTTTAGGGTATCTATGGCAATTTCTTAACAAAGGAATGAAGTTTGCTACATTTATTAACCCAGCCTTTCACAAAAGATTTTTCTGTGGCATGTAATGTTTGATAGCACTTTAGCCACAATAGAACTTTCAAAATTGAAGTCAATCTTCTCAAAACCTGCCACTGCTTTATCAAGTAAGTTGATGTAATATTCTAAAGCCTTTGTTGTCATTTTAACAATGTTGCCAGCATCTTCATGAGGAGTAGATGCGATCTCAAGAAACAAATATTTTTGCTCATCCCTAAGAAGCTTCTCCTTATCCTTTAAATTATATGATGAGATTGTAGCCATTCAGTCACATCTTCAGGTTCCATTTCTAATTTTAGTTCTCTTGTTCTATCTACCACTTCTACACTTACCTCCTCTACTGAAGTTTTGAGCCCCTTACAGTTGGAATCAGCTTCTTCCAAACTCCTGTTAATGTGGGTATTTTGACCTTCTCCCATGAATCATGAATGTTCTTCATGGCATCTAGAGTGGTGAACCCTGTCCAGAAGGTTTTCAATTTACTTTGCCCTGATCCATGACAGGAATCACTATCTTTGGAAGCTATAGACATACAAAATGTATTTCTTAAATAACAAGACTTAAAAGTCAAAATTACTCCTTGATCCAGGGGATACAGAATGGATGTTGTTTTAGCAGGCATGAAAACAACATTAATCTCCTTGTACATCTTCATCAGCATTCTTGAGTGACTAGATGTATTCTCAATGAGCATAACATTTTGAAAAAAACCTTTTTTTCTGAGCAGTATGTCCCAACGGTTGTCTTAAAATATTCAGCAAACTATGCTGTAAACAAACATTTAGCTGAATTCTCAAGTTCCTAGGATTTTCAGAATTTTAAATGAGCATTGGCTTTAACTTAAAGTCACTGGCTTCATTAGCCCCTAGAAAGAGAGTCAGCATGTCTTGTGAAGTTTTGAAGCAAGGCAGTGACTTCTCTCTGGCTGTAAAAATCCTAGATGGCTGTGTATATATGTCTGTTTTATCTGCATTGGAGATAAAAGGCTGTTTCATCTACATGGAAAATTAGTTATTTAGTGTAGCCACCTTCATCAATTATTTTAGCTAGATCTGGATAATTTGCTACAGCATCTATATCAGCACTGCTGCTTTATCTTGCACTTTTGTGTTATAGAGACAACTTCTTTCCTTAAACCTCATGAACCTACCTCAGCTAGCTTCCAAATTTTCTTCTGCATATTTGTCACCTCTCTCAGCCTTCATGGAATTAAAGAGAGTTAGGACCTTGCTCTGGATTAGGCACGGGATTAAGGGAATGTTATGGATGGTTTGAGCTTCAATCCAGACCATTAGAACTTTCTCTATATCAGCATAATTCTGTTTTTCTTTCTTATGTTTCATATGTTCACTGGAGTAGCACTTTTAATTTCCTTCAAGAACTTTTCCTTTGCATTCACAACTTGGCTAATTGTATTAATGCAAGAGGCATAGCTTTTGGTCTATCTCAGCTTTTAATATGCCTTCCTCACTAAGCTTAATTATTTCTAGCTTTTGATTTAAAGTGAGAGATGTGCAACTATTCCTTTCACTTGAACACTTACTTAGAGGCTACTCCAGGGTTATTAACTGGCCAAATTTGAATATTGTTTTGTCTCAAGGAATAGGTGGGCCTGAAGAGAGGGAAATAGGGGAATGTTTGGTCAGTGGAGCAATCAGAACACATACAAGAGAGGAGGATCCATGATGATAGACAAGAAGCAGCTTGCACAACACCGCACTCAATGAGAGGATGGAAAGTGACCAATAGCACCTTTGGATCAATCGTCTAAGAGAGAGTACTGGGAATCAACAGACAGGAAGCAGGAGTGATGTGAAGAAGAGGGAAATGGGACAACCTGATCAGCAGGACTGGAAGTACTTGGGGAAGGCACCCACATGTGGGGAAGGGACAGAGGAGAGAATGCCAGGATCCACTTTTCCCCTGAGGATATTGCAACCAGAGTGGCAGGAGGGCCCCTACATTGCAGCAGGCCTCTGGAATGATACGGAGACCTGGCTGGAGGCTGTACTGCTGCATTACTCCAGTGAGAAGAAAGCTGTCTTATGAGTCCTGGGTGCTGTGGCTGGTGCCACTGTGACATCCCAAGCCCAGAGCACTACTCCTACTCCACAGGTCAGATTCGTAACTGCTATCTCCCCCTCATTCCTGCTGGGCAGGGAGAGAGTGGGGGGTGTTGGCATACCCCATGGATGGATGACATGCACCCATACTACCAGTGCGGGGGAACCTGGGCAAAGCATGAGACCACAGACCTGGCATCTGCTGATGTGGCCTGAGCGATCCCACTCAACCTCACCTCCCATAGCCCACTGTTGGGGTGGATGATCCACTGCTACCACTGCTTGGGAGGCCCTAAGTGTGGCAAAAAGTCAGTACAACTGCCACCTTTGAACCTAGGAGGACCAGCCACCATGGGCCCATGCTGTTCCATACAGGCAGGCACCCCGTGTGCAGCTCCCCAGGCATGCCCTCCTCCATCTGTGTACCCAGCACCATGACTGCCCTGGCCCATACACAGACACACCATGCCCTGCAGTTCTGCTGCATCCTGGGGGCCTGTCCACGATACAGTCCACTCCACCCCCAGCATGGGCCCTGCCCTTCCCAGGCCTGCATGTGTGCACAGTGAGCTCAGTGGGCCTGCTCCATCTGGTAAACTCACCCATTCCCATGGGCCAGCCCTGGCTTACCCATGTGCCCTTGACCATGGGCCCCCCTGTCACAGAGACTTTGTGATAACCATAGGAGAATAGGGAAATGCAGTCGAGAAGCAGTGTTAAAGGCTCACAGTGCATCTGCTTCTCCCTGCCTGGTCAAGTTTCTGGAGTAGGGTTAAGGCACACCATTCTAGTACCCATCACTATCCTCAAAAAGCAACAGATATCCCAGCAGAGGAGAACCGGTATACTGTTACTGCTGTCTGTTTTGAGCTGCAAAAGAGGCCCCAGATGAGAAGGAGGCAGCATAAAATCTCTGGCAACATGAAAAAATCGGCTATCACAACATCCCCAGAAGATCACAATATATTCCCAATAATGACTACAACCAAGAGGAAATTGTTGAAATGACAGATGTAGAATTAAGATTATGGATGGCAAGTAACATGAATGGGATTGAGGAGATGGTAGAAAACCATCACAAAGAAACAAAATATATCATTAAAAACATGAATGAAAAATTCACAAAAGAGATATATAACATAAAAAAAAGATGACCAAATATAAGAAAATGATATAGTCACTTAGGGAATATCAAAATACAGCAGACAGCTTTAGCAAACAGATTAGACCAAGGAGAAAAATGAATTTCAGAGCTTGAAGACATAGCATTCAAATTAGGCCAGTCAGTCCGAAATGTAGAAAAGAAATAAAGAATAAAGAAATATAAATAATCACTGTAAGAAATAAGAGATTATGCAAAGCAAGCTAATAAAAGAATCATAGGTATTCCTGAGGTAGAAGAAGAAAAAGCAAAAAACATAGAAAACATATGTGAGTGAATAATTAAGGAAAACTTTCCTGGTATTGGAGATTTAGATATCCAGACACAAGATGGTCATTGAACACAAAATTCGTTGCAAATAACCTGGCCAAAGTTAAAGTGAAGAATTCTACAAGCTGTGAGACAAAAGTAATAGGTTATATACAAAGAAAAACTCATCAGACTAACAGGAGACCTCTCAGTAGAGACCTTAAAAGGAAGAAGGGATTGGAGTTCTATTTTTAGTACTCTTATACAGAATAACTGTTAAGCAAGAATTTTGTATCTGGCAAAATTAACTTTCATAAATGAGGGAGAAATAAAGTCTTTCCAAGACAAGAAAACACTAAGGGAATTTGTTACCACTACACTTGCCCTATAGGAAATGCTTAAAAGTGCTCTGTCATGAAACAGAACAATTGATACCCACTGGTGTAAAAAACATGTGAAAGTTAAGGCTCACAACTCTTATAAAACGGTAACACAAGAGAGAAAACAAAGCAAGTAGGTATGAGTCAACATGATCAACAGAACAGTATTTTACATATCAATAATAAAATTGGATTTAAATGGTCTTAATGCATCACTTAAAAGGTATAGATTGCCTGAATGGATGAAAAAAAAAAACACAACAAATATATATGCTGTCTCCAAGAAACCCGTCTAACTTGCAAGGATGCTCGTAGACTCAAAGTAAAGGCATGGAAAAAAATATTCAGCACAAATGGAAACCAAAAGTGAGCAGGAGAAGCTTTTCTCATATCAGAGAAAATATAACTTAAATCAACAATGGTAAAAAAACAAAACAAAACAAAACAAAAAAACCAAGACAGTCATTATAAAATGTTAAAGGGAGAAATTCAGCAAGAATATATAACAATCCTAAATATATATGTACCTAAGCAAGGAAATATATGGCAGAATTATAATTACCAGGGATTTCAACACTTCACTGACAGAGCTGGACAGATCATTGAGGCAGAAAATCAACCAAGAAACACTGGACTTAAATGAGACTCTGGAACAAATGGACCTTACAAACATCTACGAAATGCTGTACCTAAAAAGTGCAGAATATACATTTTTCTCACCAGCACATGGGACATTTTTCGAGATCGATCATATGTAAGCCCAGAAAACAAGTCTCAGCAAATACAGAAAAATAACAATCATTCCATGAATCTTATCAGACCACAATGGAATAAAACCAGAAATAAATTCCAAGAGAAACTCTCAAATCTATACGAAGTCATTGAAATTAAACAACTTTCTGCAGAATGATCCTTGGGTCAATGATGAAATTAAGATAGACATCAAAGGATTTTCTAACTGAATGAAAAACATGACACAAGCATCCAAAAATCTATGAGATATAGTAAAAGCAATGTTAATGAGGAAGTTTATAGCCTTAAATGCTTACATCGAAAAGACAGAAAGACTGCAAATGAATAACATAATGTCATACCTAAAAGGCTTAGAGAATGAAGAACAAGCCAAACCCAAAGTTATCAGAATAAAAGAAATGACAAACCTCAGAGCAGAACTAAACAAAATGAAAATAAACAAACAAACAAATAAAAAAATACAAAGGATCAATGAAACAAAAATTTGGTGCTTTGAAAAGATAAACAAAATTGATAGAATACTAGCTAGATTAACCAGAAATAGAACAGAAAAGACCCAAATTAGCTCAATCAGAAGTGAAAAGGGAGACATTACAATTGAGACCACAGAAATACAAAATACCATCTGTGAATACTATGAAAACCTCTACACATATAAACTAGAAAATCAAGAGGAAATGGTCAAATTTTTGGAAACACATGTCCTACTCAGCTTGAACCTGAAAGAAATCAAAATCTTGAACATATCTATTACGAATAGTGAGAATAAAATAATAAAAAATCTCCCAACAAGAAAAAAGCTCCAGAGCACACGGATTCACAGCCAGATTCTACTAGACTTATGAAAAAGAATTAG
This sequence comes from Indri indri, assembly GCA_004363605.1. NCBI lineage: Eukaryota > Metazoa > Chordata > Mammalia > Primates > Indriidae > Indri > Indri indri. Next base: position 8,971 of record RJWJ010015561.1, read on the forward strand.
CACCTATTCTTCTGAAACTGTTTCATAACATCAAATGAGAGAACATCTTCCCTCACTCATTCTGTAAAGCCAGAATCACCTTGATACCAAAGCCAGGAAAGGCCACAACAACAACAACAAAAATTATAGACCAGCATCTCTTATGAACATAGATGCAAAAACCCTCAGCAAAATACTAGCAAACCAAATTCAACCATGCATCAAAAAGAATTCACCATAAACAAGTTGGTTTCTATTTTTTTTTAAATGAAAGTGAGATTTATTCGGAAACCATAGAAGGTCTACTCCACAGACAGAGCAGGGGCAAATTCTCCCTGAAGAAGACAACTAGCCCCTGATTCCTGCTGCCTTTCTATTGAAGCTCCAGCTAAATTAACAAGGGGAGGAACATTTATGGTAGGGGAAGTGTTTCCCTGAAATCAGGGTGACGCCCTCTATTCCTCCACCATCTTGGTTCTAACTCACAAGTTGGTTTCATCCCAGCTATGGAAAAATGGCTCAATATATGAAAATCAATAAATGTGATTCATCAAATAAACAGAATTAAAAACAAAGATCTTATGATCATCTCAGTAGATGCAAAAAAAAGCAATAAAATCAAGCAAACCTTCATAATAAAAACCCTCCACAAACTAGGCATAGAAGGAACATATCTCAAAATTATAAAAGCCATATATGACAAATACACAGACAACATCATACTGAATAGGGAAAAGTTGAAAAGCATTCCCCTTAAGAACTAGAAAGAGACGAGGATGCCCATGGTCACCACTTCTATTCAACATACTACTGGAAGTCCTAGACAGAACAATCAGGTAAAAGAGAGAAATAAAAGGGATCCACATGGGAAAGAGGAGGTCAAATTATCCCTGTTTGCCAATAATACGATCTTATAATTTAGAAAACCTTAAAAATTCCACCAAAAGATTTCTACAATTGATAAGTGAGTAATGTCTCAGGTTATAAAATTAATGTGCAAAAATCAATAGCATTTCTTTATACTAATAACAGTGAAACTGAAAGTCAAATCAAGAACTCAGTATTGTTTATAATAGCTACACAGGAAATAAAATAACTAGCAATAAATGTAACCAAGGAGGTGTTGCAGCTACTTTTTCACTCCTGAGCTAGGTAATGAAGGGATGAATGATTACTCAAAACACAGTGTTCTGAGAGAAGAGGAGAAACCAAAATCTAAAGGAGAAAATGGCCTCCCCAGCTAAGTTCCTCCCTGTATTTATTTCCAAGGACATGTGCAAAGGGTCAAGGCTGTTTGTTAATTTTTTTAACAACTTCCATACAAGTCAGCTGTTTTCAGCTGACCTTTGCACTCAGTAAACAAGCAACTTTGGGCAGGCATTTTCGCCTGATCCTTCTTTCACCTTGCTTACATTCTTTCCATCCATCCATCCTTCTAGGCCCAACCCTTACAGGAGGCAAAAGACCTCTATAAGGAGAAGTATAAGACACTTATGAAAAAAATCATAGAAGACACAAAAAATGGAAAAAAAAAATCTCATGCTCATGGATTGGAAGATCAACATTGTTATAATGTCCATGCTGCTCAAAATAATCTACAGATACAAAGCAATTCCTCCCAAAATACCAATGTCATTTTTCACAGATCTAGGAAAAATAATCCTAAACTTCACGTGTAACCAAAAAAGAGCCTGAATAGCCAAAGAAATCCTATACAAAAAGAACAAATCTGGAGGCATCACATTAGCTGACTTCAAGTTATATTGCTAGACTATAGTAACCAAAACAACATGGCACTGATATAAAGGTAGACACATAGACCAATGGAACAGAATAGAGAACCCAGAAATAAAACCATAGAGCTCTGACCAACTGATTTTTGACAAAGTAGACAACAACATACACTGGGAAAAGGACCCCTATTCAATTAATAGTGCTGGGAAAACTGGATAGCCACATACAGAAAAATGAAACAGGATCCCTATCTCTGACCATTTACCAAAATTAATTCAAGATGTAGTAAAGACTTAAATGTAAGGCATGAAACCATAAAAAGTATTGTATAACATGTAGGAAAACCTTTTAGAACTAAATCTAAGCAAAGAATTTATGACTAAGACCCCAAAGGTGAATACGGCAACATGAAAAATAAATAAATGGGATATAATTAAATTAAAAAGCTTCTGCACAGCAAAGGAAAAAATCAACAGAATAAGCAGGCAACTTACGGAATGGGAGAAAATATTTACAAACTGTAAATCTGATAAAGGACTAATATGCAAAATCTACAAAGAACCAAACAAATCAGCAAGAAAAAACAGACAGCTCCATCACAAAGTGGCAAAAAACATGAACAGAATTTTCTTAAAAGATAGACAAATTGCCAATAAACATATGAAAAAATGCTCAACATCACTAATTATCAGGGAAATGCAAATTAAAACCACAATGAGATACCACCTTATCCCTGTCAGAATGGTCATTGTAAAAAAATAAAAAAAAACAACAGATACTGGCATGAGTATAGGGAAAAAGGAATGCTTATATCTTGTTGGTGAGACTGCAAATTGGTAAAACCCCTATGGAAAACAGTATGGAGATTCCTCAAAAAGCTAATAGTAGACTTACCATTCTGTCTAGCAGTCCCATTACTGGATGTCTACCCCAAGGAAAAGTCATCATTTTATCTAAAAGACACCTGCATTTAAATGTTTATGGCAGCACTATTCACAATTGCAAAAATATGGAATCAACCTAAGTTCCCATGAATTCATGAGTGAATAAAGAAAATATGGTATATATGCACGTGGAGTACTACTCAGCCATAAAAAGGAATCAATAATGTCTTTTGCAGCAACTTGTATATAACTGGAGACTATTACCCTACGTGAAGTATTTCAGGAATGGAAAAATAAACACCACATGTTGTCACTAATAAATAGGAGCTAAATCATGGGCACACATGGATAGAAAAAGATGTAAAGGACATTGGAAACTATGAAGGGTCAGATGGGAGATGGGTGAGGGATAAAATTCTACCTATCAGGTACAAGGTACACTGTCCTAGTGATGCATACACTGAAAGCCCTGATTTCACTATTCATCCATCTAACAAAAAACATCTGTACTTTCTAAATTTTTTGAAATAAAAAACAATGTGCACAACATTACTCAATTAAGTTTGTCATCCTATACATGCATGGTTTGTGGTACATTAAAACAATTACACTAGTAACCATAAAGATGACTGATCACAAATCACCCTAACAGATGTAATAATAATGGAAAAGTTTGAACAGTGTAAGAATTACCAAAATGTGACCCAGAGACATGGAAATAGCATATGCTGCTACAAAACCGGCAATGATAGACTTGATTGACCCAAGGCTGCCACAAACCTTCAATTTGTAAAAACATAATATCTGCAAAGTGCAATAAAGTGAAGTGCAATAAAACTAGGTATACTTGTAATTCAACTCCTAATATATAGTGCAATCTCTTATGACTGGAATATTTTAAGGGTGTCTTTAGCATAATTATTTTCTGATTAAATTTTCTGCATAATTGAATGTCCTTGCCTTTTTCCCTCCTTTACTTCTTTTAAAAGAGATGTTTCTTTTTAGTAAGCTGGAAGAAGTTTATTAGGCATATTCCTCACTGGGCAAGTACAGTCTAAATTTCAGCTGATGGTGTTTCCCTTTGATGTTATAGACTCTTATTTATTCATCTATAGAATCTTTCTCAGTAGATATCCTTTAAACTGCAAGTCATTTGAGAAATTATCTGATAAACTGGCTCTTTCTTAAATATTGATGACTGAAATATTGCTTAATGTTTTTAAAATTAAATTTGCTTGTTAACATTTTAGCAAATAATTTCTGGAAGTTTAAAAGTTTTATAACTCCATCTTTCTAGAAAAACATCTTTGTGGTAGAATTTCGGGGTATTAACTCAAAATCTATGAGGTTTTGTAGTTCATACATAAGAATATTCCTTTTTTAGAACTCTAAAATTATGCCACGCAGATGGGCTACTTACGGTATAATTTTTCTTTTACTAGATATTTTTCATTTGGTTCCAATTTCCTTATTGCAATAAATTATGTATTTTACATACTCATATCTAGTATTTGCATCTTAGAAAATATTCTGTATATATTTCTCTATATTAAAAAATGAAAGAAAATCTTAGTCATTCTTTATTAATGTGGCCTCTATAACCAGGCAACATGGCAAATTCAGGACCAAAGAAAATATTTGTGTTTTTAGAAATGTTATGGTATTTAATTCAATTTTCAGGTATGAAACCTGGATCAGAAATAATTAAGAAAACTAAATATTACAGGCACACCTGGGGTAAAACTAAAATATTCGATCCAGTACTTCTTTGTAATGAAACTGTTAACATAATTTCTTCAATGGGAAAGAGTAAAATTCTTTCCTTATATATTCATGTAAAATTATCTGTGATTCCTTCAGGATTTCAGAAAAAGTTTCTGATAGCAAAATTTAGCCCACTTTGTTTAATTAAAATTACCCCCCTCCACCCCATGGCGCAGTCATTATTTACAAGGAGGGAGGTAAGATCACTAAATCACACTTTAGTAAGATAGTCAAATGAGAGAGGAACAGGTTTGGTAATAAAACCATTCCCTGATGATGCTACTTTAAGTGATTTTTAAATTCACTTTTAATGTATATAAAGAAAATAGAATAGATTAAATAATTTATTGAATTCTTTTCTACCTGAAGCTACCAATTAATATGGTTATTGAATTTTGAATTAGCACGAAACTTGCCCTTTTCAACATCAAAAATACATTAATGTTCAAGGCAATTTAAAAGATATTCTTAACATTATCTTTAAAATTGTGTTTCTGGCACTTATTACTGTCCTTTCCATTTGGCTCTAGATTTTGTTACAAAAGTAGAAAATTGATTGCATGTGAATAGTAAGATTCACTCTAAAATATTCATGGCATATTCAAAAGTGCATTTGCTTTAGGCCATTTTGAAAAAGATATCTTTAAAACGAACACCATCTCCCATGTATTGCCTCAAAACTATAATGCATGCTTTGAAAAAATGACTAATTCATTATTTTTAAAAAAATGCTTGTTATTTCTAAACCAGAAATAAATAAAATAACTGAATATTTGTTTGCTGTTATGTAGCTGAGTAATAAAAGCTGTAATTTATACAACACTTGCTTGGCACTAGACAATCACTCTACTTACAACCTGGAAAAGTGGGAACTATTTTCCTTGTTTTACAGAAGAGGAAATTGAGACTTAAAGGTGTTGAAAAAAATTGCTCAAGGTTGAACACTGGAACCCAATTTTGTCAAAAGTCAACTTATTTTTCTAAGTATGTCTCCCATACTGCTTCAAACCATGTTACATACATTTTGTTTGCATTCCTGAAATATGAATCACCAAACATGGGAAGAGCATAGTAGTTCAGGGGCCCAAAACTCTTAAGATGTTCCTAACAAATTTCCTTAAATGGATATAAATTTGGCTTTAGAATAGAATGTGAAAATATTTTCAGAAGAAGAAGAAATTTGCTTTTTGTTCCCCTCTCTGTGATTTTTATAACCCAGGATGGTTTTCCTTGCAACTAAAAGCCATTGAGCACATTTCATGAAGTAAATGCAAATATAATAAGTTTCACAACAGTAATTTTTTTACAAGTTAAGAATCCATGTCTGCATAATAAAAAACAAATAATACATATACCTCTTTTGGATATTAAGCTGGAGAGTATTGGCATCAACTTAATATACATTATTTTTAAGCTTTGTAATACGAGGAACTCTGCAAAAATTAAATTGCATGTATCAAAACTAATACAACAAATTAAAGTGGACTTTTGTTTAAATGGTGGGGGAAGTGAGGAAGTGTCTCTACAGAATTAGTTGGTGCTCAATATGCAGAATTAAGAATCCTTGGGCCATAATTTTACAACATAAATTTGCAATATCCTAAAAATGTGCCAGTTACATTCTAATTTTCTCTATATGGCCAAAAATAAAAATGACTAAGACAGCCAAGCAAAACTTCTACATTCCATTAAAATCAAGGAAGGCCAAGCTGTTAGAAGGCACATTATGTTCAATAATTAGCAGGTGGTCATGGGAAATAGTTTCAATAATGTGAACCCTGAATACATTCTCAAGACTGGGAGAAGTAGAGGCTGTATGAGAGGAAGGCTTAGAGAGACGGGAACACATCTCTGGGATTAAGATGCTGGATCCTGCAAAAAGATAAGGCTAAAACAACATAGTAGACCACTTGGTGATCTTTATCTAATGCCTAACTTTTGTTTTCCCCTTGCTGTATCACTTTGGTAGGTTTACTTGCAGTTGCCATATAATTTTTTCTTTCCTCTTTGAAGAATTCAGCTAAATTTATTTATTTGTTATCATAAAAAGAGACACTTAGATGATTGTATTAGATACCTATAGCTGCTGTAACAGATGACTACAAACTTGGCAATTTAAGAAAACATAAATTAATTTTCATGTGGTTCTTGAGGCCAGACGTCCAAAATTAGTTCCCTTGGGACAAAGTCAGTGTTGGCAGGGCTGGTTCCTTTGGAGACTCAAGGGGAGAATCTTGTGTCTGGCAGCCAACTGAATTCCTTCGCCTCATGACCTCTTCCTCACAGAACTCCAAACTCTTGCTTCCATTGTTACATATCTTATTTCTGGTTTTGTAGTCAAATCTCTGCCTCCCTTTTTTATGGACACTTACTGCATTTAGGTCCCACCCAGATAAGCTAAGGTAGTATGTCCATCTTCAGATTCTTTATCTCAAGATTCCTAACTAAGCCACATCTGCAAAGCTCCTTTTGTCATTTAAGGTAATATTCACATGTCCTGAGGATTAAACCTTGGACATGGTTAGGGGCCATTATTCAGCCTACCAGGATGATTTTATCAAAGATTGCTATGTGTTTGTGGGGATATCTTAATTTTCACATGACAATAGTAAAAGAAGATTATAGTTATTTAGATAATTAGGATAAAATAATACCAACAAGCCTACACTTTTGCTTAGTCAGATATTTTAAGTAACATTTTTCAAAGTAAATTATCCAGAATGTTTTAGTTCCAGATTTTACCATCTCTCTGAGAGAGAGGTAATTAGCTTATTTGATGTATGGAACAGAATTGTAAATTATTATATGTAGATTGTGCTCCATTTCTTATATTATTCACATTCTTTTTTAGTGTCCTGTTTATTAAATTTGTACCATTTCTGGGAGCAGTATTTTTCTTTCTTTTTTCTCCTAACCATAAGTTCTATCTGAAAAGGTTGTCTTTTATACTGACAACAATAATTCAACATAAGAAAAAGCTATGAAAAAAGTGTGTGTGTGTGTGTGTATGTATGTATGTATGTGTGTGTGTTATATGCATCATCAAATATAAAAATTTGATTTTATTTTTGCTGAGGATGTGACTAATTCAAATTATAATGGGCTCTATCATGTTAAAATGGTAACATTAACTTATTACCATGAACAGGGAGACAATTAGCAGGAAAAATACACACAAAAAAATGCTTGTAGCTATAAATATTAAAACACACACACACACACACACACAAAAGGCCCCAAACCCTGAATAGGCTTGAATGATAACACATTTTACTTGCTCCAGTAAGTAGAGGTCTAAAGGTAAGGACCAGTACAGAACTCTCTGCTTCTTCTCAAAGCTCTCTTTTGCTGTAGATCTCTTTACAGCCAAGCCGGAACAAAGACTTGTGCAGGATCTCTAAGCCTCATACCTTGCACAGCAGTTCTAGAGGTAGAAAAAGTAGGTAGAAATTTCCCATAGACAGCTAACCAACTGTCTTTCTCATCGCTGAATTGTATTACATGCCCAATCCTGAACCATCATCAACAGGAGTATTGGCATGATCCTGAGACCCAGGCTGACTGCTGGGGCAGAAAGCTGAATCAGCCTCACTTGCTGCATGGGTTGTGTTGGGCTGTGGTAGACATCTGAGGAAAATTGGGCATCTATTATTATTGAGAAGAAAGGAAGGGGGAAATAAATGCTACAGTATTAATCAAAAATATCCACTATGGTATCCCCACAAATTGGGGTATTCCAAGAAGGCACTTGTTAGAAAACTTAGCTAAAAAGGAAAAAGAAAGAAAAGAAAAAAGAAAGCTAAAACTCTGATTTAATATTCCATTAGAATCTAATGGATATTGTGTTGTGCAAGGTGTCTAATATATATTAATAACCAAGGAGAATACCTCCGTAACCACATGTCCTAGGTGAATTTTTCAAATCTATTAATAGTGATATAAACAAAAAAAAAGAGAAAGAGATAGAGATGACAGACAGAGAATCTGTGGTAATTAGATAATTAATAAAAAAGTTATTTATAACGAATAGCAGTGGAATGCATCACAATTTTTAAAAAAATTCAGAATTCAAGATGAACCTGTATTGCCTAAATAGCATATATTAAAGTTAACCAAAGTTTAAGGTAGTTTGAATAGCAGCACTAAATAGTTCAAAATAATAATGTATTATTTCAAATTTTTGAATTTTTCTGGTTATAAGTATTCTCCAAATCAATGGAAAATTGAATATTTTTCTCTTATGTAATCAAAACAAGAATTATGATTAAGCCCACTATTCTGGTTGTGTCCATAACTGCACAGGTTTTTTAAAAAGTCTAATCTGTTTTTTGATAAGAATGCCTATAAAATTAGCAATTTTCTGGTATAACTTTTCATTTTCAAAATGGTTATCTTGGCTTTGTGTACACACAGCTCAGTTTTGATTTTTAATATTTGGATATTTATAAATATCACTGATTTGACATCATCAAATATTATTATGTGATAAAAAAGACTTAAGTGTCTATGTTGACTTACTTTCATAAAAAAATTAAGTCTACCATCTCATAAGTCACTTTATTGAGGAGTAAATGTAGATTAAAATAGCATTCACTATTTTTATGTTAATATGTAGAGGTAACATTTATTTTGGGAAAATGAAAAAAGGAAAATAATTTTGGACATATAAGTTTGTCAAATATGCCATTTTTCTTATAACTTTGCACTGCCAGACCTAAATTAATGAACCTCTGCCTTAAGCAGAAAAACTTCCTTAACGACCTAGTAGAAAAATCAGAGAATGACAAACCATAAAGCATCCAGACTTATCAAAAACCTCAGATCAGCAAGAATTTTCCTGCTGACTTGAAAACTTCTGAAAACATGACAGCTCCCAAATTTTGTTGCCTATGGCACAGATGTGGTAAAATGACCATTTTAATGTTAAAACTAATATGATTTATGCCTTGAAATTTAATCAAATTTAGTTTAAGTGTGGTGTAGTCATTTCTACTGCTGATTTCATATAGTTGTTTTCAGCCTATAGTAAAATATGCACTCATGTACTTCAAGGTGTACCAATAATTTGTTTGTTTATCTTCCAAGTACTTGGCTTAGAGAGGACAGAGGTATACCTTTGAAATTTAATTAAAAAAATGATAAGGACAATGCAAATCATACATCAAAATATTTCTGGCCGTGGATAAAAATTATTCATATATTTGAAAATTAAGCTATTGATCTTGTGGTGGACGTATCCCAAGGTTGCCCACAAAAATTCATGTCTTTTTATAATCTCCTTCCTGTGAGCATAGGCAGTGTTACAGCAAGTGTTAGGTCCCAAGGACCAGCAGGTCCTAAAGGAATAACTGAGCAGCACGCAGAGAGTTAGAGAGTCAGTGTTTAATCTTGCCAGCGGGCCCAGAGGAGACTTGTCTCTAAATTCTGAGCACCTCTTCCTGGTTTTTGTCAGGTTTTGTACATTTTTGGGGGGGTTAGTCTTATCCAATAACACACACAAGCATAAAAGTTAACCAATTTGTAAAAGGATTAAAAGTCAGTCAATTAATAGCAGTTTTTATACACAGTACAGTTATGATAGGCTTATAACAAACTACAGTTATGATAGGTTTACAACAAGCAGTACAGTCATGACAGGCTTATAACTCTGCTTAATTGTTTTGTGGTTTCAGCTAGCTGGTGCATATTTTACTTACTTGCTCTACTTAGCTGCTTTACAGTTTTAAGCAGAACTGGCATGGAAATTCCCCAACAGCAGAACCTGTGACTTGTTTCTAACCCATACAATATGGCAAAGATGATGAGATGTCCCTCTTTTCATTACTTTATATTATATGTCAAAGTGGATAGAATATGACTTCCATTATTACATTTTGTTTTATGGAACTTCCTGTTAGCAAACCAGGGAGAGAGATTCTCTTACTGGGCTTGAAGGAACAAACAGCCACGTTTTAAGGTGCCTATGGAGAGGACCATATGGCAAGAAACTGTGGCAGCCTCTAAGTGCTCCAACTAAGTGCCAGGAAGAAAATATGGACCTGAGTTCTGCAACCACAAAGGAAGAAATTTTGCCAACATCCTGAGAAAACTTGGAAGCAGATCATTTCTCAGTTAAGCCTCTTATAAGATGATGGCATAGTTAAATACCTGAATTATAGCTTGGTGAAACTGTAAGCAGAGGACACAGCAAATCCCATTCCTAGACTTCTGACCCACAGAAACAAAGATTAAAAAAATGGTCATATTTCAAGCCACTAAGATTGTGGAAATTTGTTACATAGCAATAGAAAACTAACACATCTCTAATTCTTTATCCTTCCCCTTTCATTCCTTTGAATTTTAAGCAAAGCAAGAAATATCTTAAGCAAATTTTGTGAAGTCTGGAAATTATATTTTATTCATTTGTTTTCCATTTTCCTTCAGTTCATTTAGTCAAAGACTATTCAATATGAAATTCTTGATACATACATCAATGTAAATTTAGGAGAAAAAGTGTATTTTTTTCTAAAATTTTATTCCATAGTTTTTAAGCTTTAAAAAGTTCTAGACACTTTGCTATACTTAAAATCTTAGGTTGGGAGTGGAGTCAGCAAGATGGTAAATAGGAAGTCCCAACCTTCACTTTCCAAGAGAGGCACTGATGTAACAACAGTACATGGGCCAAAATACTTATATGAAAACTTGAGAAACCAGTTAAAAAATTGCAGTACACTAGGTGAGCACAAAGTTGAAAACAGCCACATTGAAATGTGTGAGAAAAGCTGTTTCATTTTATTTGTGATTACCCATCCCCCAAGCCAGCATAGCTCAGCTTAGCTCCTAGCTTTTCCCTTAGTGGGGAAGAAAAGAGTGGAACATTTGTCCAATGTTCCAGCATTTTAGAAGGATGCCCAAGGGACTTGTTTATGTCATGTCTGACTCAGAGTATTAATAAATCAGCATAGTTTGGATAGTTGGGGGACCTCTAAAAGCAAGAGAATGAGGGGGCTTTGCCACAGTAGCAGAGGGCCTGCAGGGATGAAGCTAGAATCTGGCAGGGATTGGCAGAATGAGAAGGTACCCAACTCATGTTTTCTCCCTCATGAGAATCAAATTGTCAAATGTCAAAGGCAAAGAGAATTTTGAAAGCAGCAAGAAAAAAGTGATCTGTCCCATGCAAGGAAAATTATTTGGAACTATCAGCCAATTTTTCAGCATAAACCTTAAGCCAGAGGAACGGGATAATTTATTTAACGTACTGAAAGAAAAAACCCTGCCAACCAAGAATACTATATTTGGCAAAACAGTCTTTGAAAGGTAACAGAGGGATTCCAGCTAGATGGCAGAGTAAGAAGCACCAGAAATATGTCTCCTCACCTAGGAAATAATTTTGCTGGCACAATATGTGTGATATAACTATTTTGAAACTCTGAAGTCTATTGAAGACTTGCAACATCCAGGGCTAGTCTTGAATAATACATTATGGTTAAATGTGGTCCATTTCAGCTCTTAACATAGTAGCGGCTATGCACCTCCCCACTGCATCCCTATGGCAGGCAGCTGTGCACGTTTTCTTGGAGTAGCTTGCACACAGCTGTGGGAGCCAGAGTGAGGTACAAATATCTTTTCCTCCAAATAGTGGGGATCTGTGCTCTGATCACTGATTGCAGCTTCTAGTCACACAAGTATAGACAAAATTTTTACCTCCTTGCAGTGTTCCAAATCCCTGTTATTCTAACTGAAGTAACATACAGGGCATTTAAAATTTCACCACATTTTTCCCTTTCTCAATTTTTCTCTCCCCCCTCCCCATTTGGTAGGTAATCATTGAGGACTGGGGCATTCAAAAGCAACTGCATATACATAGAAAATTGAAAATCACTGCATTCATGATTAAATTTTATGATGTACACAAATATAAACATCCAACAGCTCAAAAATTTCCCAATATGATGAACTAGAAAAGACAAACATCAAGAAATATTACACTCAAACTGTTGAATACCAAAGACACAGAAAATTTTGAAAGCAGCAAAAGAAATATTACACTCAAACTGTTGAATACCAAAGACACAGAAAATTTTGAAAGCAGCAAAAGAAAAGTGATTTGTTAAACACAAGGGATCATCAATAAGAATATAAACAGATTTTTTTTTATCAGAAACTTTGGAGGCTGTAAGGTAGTAGGCTGATATATTCAAAGTGCTAAAAGATAAAAATAAACTATCAACCAAGAATCCTATATTTGGCAAAACTGTCCTTCAGAAGTGAAACAATGACAAATAATGACATTCTCATATAAATTCAGGCTGAAGGTGTTTGTTACTACCACAATTGTCTTGCAAGAAATGGTCCAAGTGCCTCTTGCAGGGTGAAATGAAAGGGTGCTACACAGTAACTTGAAGACATATTAAAAAAACAAAGATCTCAGTAAAGGCAAATGGTCTAGGAATTATAAAAGCTAGGATTATTATAACTTTGATATGTGGCTCCACATTTTGTTTTCTATATAATTTAAGAATAATGCATTTAAAATTATGAGTTTATGTTTTTAGATATACAATGTATACATATGTAATTTTGTGATATCAAGAACTGAAAAGGTATACAAAACAGAACATGAGAAAAGAATTTAACATTTCACTATCAAAGAAACCCTAAAAGCAAAATAAGATATTAATATAGGAAATTAGAAACAAAATAGCCATAAAGCACATTGAAAACAAATAACAAAATGACAGAAGTAGCTTCCTCCTTATCAGTAATTACTTTAAATGTGTGATGAATTGGATGTGTCCCCACAAAATGCATATGTTGAAGCCCTAATTCCTAGTGTGATGATATTTGGAGGTGGGGCATTTGGGAGGTAATTAAGTAAATGAGATCGTGAATGTGGAGTTCTCATTATGGAATTTGTGCCCTTATAGAAGGGACCATAGCTTGCTCATTCATATTATCTCTCTCTCTCTCTCTCTCTCTCTCTCTCTCTCTCTCTCTCTCTCTCTCTCTCTCTCTCTCTCTCATGTGAGGACAGAGTAAGAAGATAGCCATCTGCAAACCTAAAAGAGGGCCATCGCTTGGAACTGAATCAATCAGCACCTCAATCTTGGAATTCACAGCCTCCAGAACCATGGGAAATAAATTTCTGTTGTTTAGCCATTCAGTCTATGATATTTTGTTAAAGTATCCCAAGCAGACTAATATAAATATAAATGGATTAAACTCTCCAATCAAAAGACAGAAAATAGCAGAGTAAATTTTTTAAAAAACCATCAAACTATATGCTATATTGAGGTTTTAGATGTAAGGACACAAATAAATTGAACATGAAAAAATATTCTCCAAATAATAAGCAAAAGAGAGTTGGGGTGACTATATCAATATCAGACAAAATAGACTATAACTCATAATAGTTTATAAGAGACAAAAATAGACTATTACATATTAATAAATGTTTGAAACAGCAGGAAGGTAGAACGATTATACATATTTCCATGCCTAGCGAAAGATCATCAATATACATGATTTACAATAATAGTTGGACACTTTAATACTCCAGTTGGGATAATAGATGGAACGACCAGACACCCAAACAGAAGATGTGTAAGGATGTAGAAAACCTGAACAACACAATAAACCAACTAGATCTAGCAGAGATGCACACAGCACTCTACCCAACAACACAATAGATATTCTTCTCAAGTGCACATAGAAAATTTTATAAGATAAACCACATGTCAAAGATTAACTCAAAATGTATCTGTTATCTAAATATAAGAACTGAAACTATAAAAGTCTTAGAATAAAACATAGCACAAAACCTTCACAGCACCGGATTTGGCAATGATCTCTTGTGTATGCCATCAGAGACATGAGCAACACAAGGAAAAGTACACAAATAGGACTTCATAAAAAACTTTAAAAATTGTGCATTGAAATCCCCATAAACAGAATGAAAATGTAACTCATAAGGTTGAAGAAAATATTTTTAAATAATATATCCGATAAGGGATTAATGTCCAGAATACATAGAGAACTAAAACTCAACAACAACAAAGAAACACAAACAACCCGATTCAAAATGTGCAAGGGACTTGAATAGACATTTTTCCCAAAGACAGTATGTAATATCCAATATCCATGAGAAGACATTCTATATCACTAATCATTAGGAAAATATAAATCAAAACTATAATGAGATATCACCCCATACCCATCAAAGTGGCTACTATTAAAAACAAAAGGAGAAAATAACAAACGTTGTTAAAGATGCAGAGGAATTGAAGCCCTTGTTCACTGTTGGTAGGAATGTATTAATAAAAAGGAGGCATCTGCTGGCAAAAATAGTATGGTTATTTCTCAAAAAATTAAAAATAAAATTAGCGTATGGTCCAGCAGTTCTACCTCCAGGAATGTACTCAAAAACTGAATGCAGAGTCTAAAAGAGATATTTGTACATCCTTGTTTACAGAGGCATTATTCATTATAGCTAAAAGGTGGAAGCAACCCAGATGAACATTGACAGATGAATGTGTGGGGGTGAGTGGGAAACTTCCCCTTCCCGAAAGTTTGCTGAAAGATCAACTCACAATTAAAGCAGATTACTAAGAGAAAGAGGTTTATTTAACATGTGCACAGAGAAAATCACAGAGTGATTACCCAATATCCCAGCGAGGTCCACAAATTTTTGCACCCTCCTTTTAAAGGGGAGGGAGAGATGAGGAATATAGATAATTCTTATTAGGAGAAATAAGTGGTTGCTAGGGAGGATGAATGGATGGGGGAAAAATTGACTTGTAAATGATTCTCTTTGCAAATTAAATTAATCCGAGAAATGATATTAAACTTAAAATGATTTGGGTCAGGTCTGGTTGCATTTTTTATCTTCTTTCTTGAAATACGATGAGATTACAGGGAGTGGAATGGAAAACAATTGTTCTTTTCAATGGATCCATCTGGTTTATGCAGATAGAGGGAAAGCCCCTTCCAATGCCTGTTGATTTCTAAGGGCTTTTACTTCAAAATGCTAATTATACCAAGGAGTCATACTTTGGGGTGAAGGGAATTTTGACATATGCTACAACATGGATGAATCTTGAGGACATTATACTAAATATAATAAGTCAATCACAAAAAGACAAATATCGCGTAATTCCCCTTATATAACATTTCTAAAGCAATTAAACTTATGGAAACAGAAAGAAGATAGATGGTTGTCAGGGCTTAGAGAGAGGGAGAAATGGAGGTGTTGTTCAATGGATGTAGAATTTTGATCCTGCAAAATAAAAATGCTTTAGAGATCTGTTGTACAAAATTTCCCTGTAGTTAACAGTGTAACGTACACTTGAAAATTATTAAGAGAATAAATTTATGTAATTTAAGATTTACCACAATTTAAATACGTATATGTGTGTGTGTGTGTGTCTCTCTCTCTCTCACACACACACACATACACACACACACACACATAGTTTTTTCTGACGGGAAAAACAAACTTCTAAGTATTCATAAATCTTTCACCAGATGTTTACCCTCCTCAAAGCAAATCTGGTGGAGTACATTGGGCTCCAAATTGCTGAGTATTTTGTCAAAAATATTCAGTGAGTAAGTGAAATAGCCAACGTACTCTTTAAACTGTATGCCATGAATAGAAAGAGGATAATAACATGATTCTAAATAATTAGATGTTGTGCATATTTAAACTACTTTCTCCTTAACCCTAATGTTATGGAGTATTAATCTTACAGCAAATCTTTTCTTACATATTGTTTTTCTTTGATGGGGCATTTCTCTGTAATACTTTTCAACATATATGGAAATCTGATATTTTTAATCAGAGGGCTTTTGTTTGTTAAAATTCCTATTGAGTGAAACAACTCTTGAATAAAGTTTTTTATATGCCAATAAAATTCATCTTACGTGACTTTTAAATATAAAAATGTAAAAGTTGTACACGGCAACTATGATTGAAATAGGGTTGGGGTTGGGGAGCTAGAGTAAATTGCCCAAAAAATTTCCCTTCTCTTAAGGAAATTTGGTAAGGAAAAGAAGTCCTTCATGTAGAGTTTGAACACATCACACTTTGTTATTGTCTACTGTGACTATTAATTTTTGTTGGAATCTTTATTTTATTTCTTCAACTTCCCTCTTATAATACTCTGCAACTCTTACCTATAGCCCATCATCACTGTTGTATTTCCTAGTTCCACATTTGCTTTGAAAAACACTCTTGTTTTTAAATTGAAAGAACATTCTTTAGCCTTTCATTTAGTTGAACACTTATGTATTTCTCATGTTGACAATTCTCTCTTTCTGTGACCATTTTTTAAAAAATGGGCTCTCACTATGTTGCCCAGGCTTGTCTCAAATTCTTGTCCTCAGATGATCCTTCTACCTCAGCCTTTCAAGTAGCTGGGACTATAGGTATGAACCACTGTGTCCGGATTAAACATTTTTTTAAATCCTTGTTTCCTGTAATGTGACACTCAATTTTCCACACCATCTTAGACTGGCTCTACTTGGCGGTCTGTGAAAACTTTGATTGCCACAGCATTAAATATTTATCTTTCTAAAATCTCAATCCTCACTTCCATTATTTTCCACATACTTTGTCTGATCATTCATTTATTTATTTTTTCAATAGTCACATGGTGAGTACTTCAAAACCTTTATTTCCATTCCAGATTTCCTCTGCTTTTAATCCAGGTTTAATTGCTTATTTTAAGAGGTCCACTGGATTATGGTAGTTCCCTTTCTGAGGTTATCTTTCACTTCAAATCTGCACCAATTTCTGTATTCTCAAATCTTAGTGAATAGTAAAATGTTAACAAAATTGTCAGTTCCTATCTCAGCTAGTACATAATAATTTCCTGCAAGGTATTATCCTACTTTCTAAATCTCTCTACGTCTACTTTCAGTCCATTCATTAGACCACTATCATATTGCTACTGAATTAAAAAGCTTCCAAGTTTTTCTTATTGCTTGCATAACTCCATCCACTATGCTGCTTCCAGGGTGATTATTCTCAAAATAAAATATGCTTATCTGTCTCTCTTGATTAACATGTGAGTGGTTTTCCATTGCTATTAAGATGAAGTCCATTTTTTGACTTGGCTTACAAAGCCAATTGTGAGAGGGTCCCTTTAGCAGTATCCACTCCAAGCCACTGCCTGACATTCTTCAACTCCTCTCCACAATACAACCAATAAAACTGTTCTATGCATTATTAACTCCCTGTCCTATTGCCTTTGAGTATACTGTTATTTCTGCTATGTCCCTACATGCTTTCAATTCTGCCTACCCTTATTAGCCCACTGAAATTAGCAGAAATTTTAGAACACAACAGAAATTGACTGTATAATTAAATTGAGATAAATAAGAACAACTATATATTTAAATTTTAAGAAAAAAACCCGAAAGACTGTTTTATTATGCATGTGAAATTTTGTGAAAAAATGTTTTTTAAATTTGAAATTGTCATCAATAATGTATAAAATTATCAAAAACATACCAAAAGGTTTAGATTCTATTCAAAACATAACAAAAAATTTTAGGTCCTATTCAAATTTAATGTCCTTTATTAAGAGTTTCTCTGAATTATATATCAGAATATGAGTGTCATAGTTGAATAAGATATATGATACATTTTATAAAAATTATTTCTTACAAAAGCTGAAAATTTATCTTATTTACTCTCTCTTCTAAATATGTTTCTTCCAAGAACTTTCTTACATAATGGAGATAGCTTTTCTAGAGGACTTTCATTACAATGTACATAAGTTTTGAGCCATAATAGAGTCCTTGTGGACTGTTTGTGTGTGGCATTGAGGAAAAGGGAGAATAATTTTTTCTTTCCTGAGTAAATTGTTATTGCATAATTTACACATTTTTGTATAATAAAAATAAAACGTACTTTGTACAATAAAAAATGCATTACATTAGAACTTTTCTACATAACTAATTTTAAAGAAAACAATATTTGGATTAAAGAAAATTGTAATATCTCAATGTCAAAATAAAAATTAAAAAATAAAAATAAAACATCTAAATGTCACCATTTGGAAGAGTCAAATTAGTTAGATGTTATTTCTTGAAACTATCAAATAATATTTGAGTTTCACAAAATCAATGGAATGGATATACTTTTCACTTGTTTATATTCAGCAGAGAAGAGTATTGCTTAATTTATTATAGCCTACTTAGAACTTGAGAAACATTTTAACAATAAATATGCAATAAAAACATTTTGATAATAAGTCCAAAAATAAATTCAGAAAGTACACCTTCCTGTATCAATGTAAATGTTTTGAAAATATCAAATCCCAGATAAACAAAGATATGGAATGTGAGACTGTCAAAAAAGCAGCCAGTGATTTTAGAATAATACGAAGGCAAACTGGATCATTTAGATAAGCACTCCTTTCCCTCCCCCCACCTGTATTTCTCTATTTAATTTTCCAGACACCAAGGTGATTTCTCTGTTTTGTTTGAATTAACTGTGTAATTCCTGAAATCCTTCCATCTCATTTAGTTTTTCTGTTTAACACTATTGGAAAATGATTGTATGTTGTTTCAATTGCTACAAACAAAGTATGTAGGCTGCCCTTCTTAAATATTGCTATTACTTGAAACAACGTGTTTATCAGCAGGGAATCAGTTCAGGCTGCATGAATCACAAGTTAACATCAATTGACCCTGTTGTTTGTTATCTAAACTGTGTGATTTTCATATGCTGAAAAAATATACGAGTGCATCCAAAGTACTCATTTTTACAAATACAGCACTATATCCTCACAGTTGTATCATAAGTTGACTTCTTAATTTATCTGGTGAAAGAACAGGCTTAAATGCCAACTAAACCTATGTGCTGTTCATGGATGCCTTCACACTAAGTTGAATGAGATTCAAAAGCTTATATAATTATGATACAATTTTAACGTCAAAATTATTGATTTCTTTAAAAAAACTCTCTAAAAACATATATCACCTCAAGCTTTACTGGAAAAGAAAAAAAAACTGTAAAAAATATTCTACTTCTAGTGGATTTTCTTTCCTAAAATAAAACTATTTGGTTTTCATTTTTCTCTTGTTTGGTAGCTCCATTATTGGTAGATCAAATGTTCACAGCAGTTTTATTACCCATAAACATATTATTCCAAGTGCAAATAAAATAAATTTTATATAAGTTGTTTGTTCCCATTTCATGACTTTGATTTCTCTTCAAAGTGAGATGGAGCTGTCTTTGGAGCTAGTGATTTTCCGAGCTGGAGCAAGTTAAACTGCCAATGACTGGAAAGTTTATAGAACTCCTGTCTACTATACTGACAGATCCTTCTCTAGCACAACCAGCTTCTCTCTTTAAGGCAGCCTAAAATTTACAATCCTGTTATGAAGTAGAATACAAAGCTGTTCCCATATGCCTTTTCTTTATATCTCTAATCATACATAACTTTATCATTATTTCTTTGCTCAGTCATCTCAAATATTGGCACCATTAGCACCAAAAGAAAGGGTTTGACAGTCAGACTAGTTAAATGGCTCAACAAATTTGATTGATCGAAGTGAATTAATTATTTTAAAAGAAAATTAAAAGTTTTTGCAAATACACTGCAACTAAGCTTTTTGCTGGTGCTTGTAGATGTTCATTTGTGGGGGGCAGGGAGGAAAAAAAATCAAACAAAAAAACCTGCCTTCAATATTAAGGATGCTCTGGGCTTCATTGATTAGCTGCATGAATTTGGGCCTTCTCTTTTTAATCAACCATCTGATGGTATTTAACCCTCAAGTTATGGACATATGATAGTATTTTTAAAGAAATTGTCTCTTTAAAATAATCTGTTTTTGTTTTATAGTGACCACACCATCTTGAAAGGCCTAAATAAAAAATCTTTGCTTCCACACAAGAAGCAGTCAAATTAAGGTATTTTGTCTTTACGTTTTTCATTGCTGTATCTCCTGGGCAAATGTTTTGTTTCATATGAAAGAGAAATATATGTCATTTGCACCTTTCACTGTTACACATAACACACCCATACAGTTGCACACAGCATGTGACTCATTGAAGCAATGGGTCACATTGCTACTTTATACTGAGATACAAAAGTGGTGGCTTACAAATGGGTAGCTTAAACAAGAGTATTGACCTTTTTAAAACCCTGACACTCTATTCTATAAATTAATGGGGGTAATGTTTTTTATCTTACTTAACCCTTCTTGGCTACTATGAGGAACTGAGAAAATGGTATGAAAATATGCGCATAATGAAAGTCAGTACATTAAAAGCACAAAATGAGGTATGTATAGCTAAGATCAGTTACAAATAATTTTGGATGACTTGAATCAAATACTATCTTCAGATAAAATACCTGTGTGCAGTAAGGTCCTGCTGCTATAGCTTGAACAATTATAAAGTGCTAATGTTTTCCCCGAATCAGTGTCACCTGAGCAAGATGGCCTTAACTTTTCCTCATCTTGACTGCATTTTAGACAGGATTCTTCTTAACTCTAGGCCTCTGACCACTCTTTTCTTAGAGTATGTACTTCAGAAAACTTGTAAATTCTTTTCCTGGCCCTTTGAGATATGGATCTTTAAAACATTTTTTGCCAGTTTTATAACACAGAAACATCTTTCTAAGGGCTTGAGAGCAATCTTTTTGCAACGCAATCATCAAGGGAGATAGTACCCTATATCCCATTTTCTATGGAGGGTAGCTGCCTAACTTCGCAGGTGCCCTACTCCAGGTTGGAACCCTATTCTATGTCATAAAGATAGCAGAATGTTTATTTTTTTCTTTTAGTCCATTAGTAAACACAGATGGTTCATGATCTTTTCATCTGAGTTCTTAAAAAACTCTCCAAAGCTCAGACTTAGTTCTGACCTCTATTCTCTATTGCAATAGCTTTGAATAACTAAAATTCACACTCATTACCCACTGTAATAAATGTAAAAACCAGGCTGATGATTTTAGGATCTGGCAATTTTGGACTGTAACGAATACATATCCATTACACTAGTTAGAAATTTGGGGATTTTAAAATATTAATATTAAATGTTTAGTTATGCATGATATAAAAATTGTTATATTTTAAAAAGGTTATACTGACTTCTTTTTTCATTCCTGTGTTAAAAATGTCAGTCTCTGATTCACAGGAAGTATGCATCATGAATGAACTCATTAATTAAGATCTTTGTCAGGTGCAAGTTTTTTGTAATCAGTATCTCCTTAGATTTTTTCAGCCTGATTTAGTAAAGATAATATGCTTAAATTCCACTTGCATGTTAAATCTGAAAAGGTCCTAATGATCATTCAATCACAGCTCTTGTTTTACAGATGAGAGAAACTGAATCCTGTAAAATTTAGTGACACTTTCAAGGTTGCATAGGTACTCATATGCAGAGCTGGGCCTAGGGCTAAGATGTTTTTTTCAATTCCTAGGCCAATAAAAATAACTTAGTGAAGTCAATTGTTCTTAATTGATCAATGTATTGATGTGGCAATACAATACAATACTAAGATTAACTTAATCTTAGTACATAAAGTCACCAGAGTATTTGTTTAAAGATCTAAATATTTGAGTATACTTAATTTATTCTCTTTAAATCTATATTGGTCACATATACTGCTATTGCTAAGAGGACTGTTCTTATCGAAAAACCTTTTAATTAGACACAGACTCATTTGCGAAACTGGTGATTACTTAAATCACAATTTTAGGTCATCTACCATTTTTTATGTACACCTTATGACAGAAATTTATGCTTACTTAAGACCTTTTAGGGGTCTTCAGCCCTAGTCACACAAGAACCAGCTAGGTGATAAGAGCTGATCTAACAAAGTAATTAATATTTGACCCTAAGTTATATTGCTTAAAATAGATTACCAATTTTCCCCTAGAGTACGTTCTTGTAGGCCTTCAAATCTCACCACATCCACTGCTATATATCTACTCTAACAAAGCAAAGAGCTAGTACTGAGTGAAATGTTCATCTTACCCTAAGACTTAAGAAGTGTTAAGGATGAATGGAAATGAGAGTTTTCTTTTAAATTAAATATGATCTGTGTAACGTTATTTAATTTTCCGATGCCAACTCACGCACAATGTAATGTCAAGTATGGTGTTCTACCAGATAATATATTAGCTTGAAATTATGAATGTTGGCTATTAATAGCCATTTGTTATATTTTCTATAAAGGTCATATTTGTTAAAGTTTCTTCTCCAAGTGACAGTGGTGCTAGTTATTGGTAGGAGGGGAAGAAAAAAACACTTTCAACCATTGTTTTTTTGCGAGAGCATTGAAAGTTGTCACATTCCTTATTTTAAAATACCCAGTATGCCTAGAAGTAGCAAAAAATAATTATACTTTTTAAATTGTAAAATGTGTCATTAAATTTCTAGTATACTTTTATGAGTAAAGTAACTGTTTTATAATAAGCTTTAACATTTTAATAGAAGCAAGTGGCATTTAAAATAAAATAAAACAGTAGTGGAGACCATGGCTGTGATTTCAGTATGACTAGCATTCCCTTTTATTTTTCCCAGCATGTCTCTTTCACACCTGATATTTGTGCACTCTCTCAGTAATGAAACCAAGTGGGAGAACAAATACACAGGTATATTTATAGTGAGCAAATAATTCGGGCAAGATGTTTTCAGCAGAAAGTTTTTGGAAACTAACTTCTTAGGTCACTACCATTATAAACAAGGTAACTAACTTCTTAGGTAACCACCTTTATAAAACAAGAGGAATCTGGATAGAAAAGATTTTTTTAAGAAGTGGAGAAATAATAAAATCTGCAGATGTTTTGAAAGAAATCAAAAATTAGCCATCAAAGTCTTCATCACAGTTATGATACTTCCCTAGTTATCCTCACTACTCACTGTCCCATGCCCCGCATTAAGTTCACCTTACACTTTGCCTGTGAATCTTTTCAAATTCAATCTCTGTTTTAAATTTTCCCCTTGACACAAACTCTCTGCTAATTGCATATATTAGGGTTGACTAGAAATACTCAGAGGCAAATAGCCACATTTCCTTAATTGAAAAACTTAGTAATTTTTTATATTATTCCATTTACTAACACAGGACATTTATTTCACCTGAGAGTAGATTTAACAACAAAAAAGGAAGCCGTAAGCTTTCTCCAAAGAAGTATTACAAGCTCCTTTTTTTAAATTTTTTTTCAGAGAGAGTATTTTGTGGTTCACCTCTTAACTTTGAAATAACCTTAAACTCTTTGGATCCAAGGCCAAATCTAGGTTTTCAGGGAAGTGGTGAATCAATCCCTGCTTTTAACACATAGCACATTTCTGGACTCAGCCTGGATATAGATCTTGAGTTTCATCCAGTTCTGAAACTGCTTAAATAGGTTAGGAGGATTTTGATTTCATTGGTTAACTTCAGATATTCTTCTGAAAATAGGTGAAATCACTCTGAGGGGTTAAAAGCACTGTTAAAATATAAGAATTTTCTTTAATTTCATGCCTCTGTCAGGGTGTATCTTTGTCAGAATGAGATATAAAAACGCTTTGTTAAATCCCTTAAAAAGTGTTGGTCATAAAAATGATTGTAACAGGGGTATGTTGAACACATTAAACAGAAGTTTTAGGTACTGTCAAAGCAAAACTGCATGGGGAGAGTAAAACAGGAAACACAGACCTTATTAAAGGCTGCTGCAAGAGGGAAGATAGGCTGTAGCTGAGTCTGAACTCAACTCTGTTGAAACAAGGGACAGGAGAGTTTTTAAGTGCTGGAGTGAGCTAGTTGAAGAATACTGGAGGAATTCAGAGAGGAACTTCGTTGCCATGCAACAAATCTCATTTGCCCACTGCCCAAAAGTAAGCCAATACACTGAGATAGCAGGGTTACAGCAGAGAAAGAGTTTAATTTCACATAGCGCTAAGCAGAGAGATGGGAGGAATTTCTCAAATCTGCCTCCCAGAGAATTTGGTACACAGGGTTTTTAATGATAGTTTGGCGGGCAAAAGATTAGGCAATTAGGTTTGCTAATTGGCTAAGTTTTGGGCGGAACCATCAGTTGCTTGTTATGGGCTCCTGGCCTGGATGGGGTCAGCCAATCCACTGGAATGTAGGACCTGGAAGATATCTCAAAAACTACCTTTATGTTCCACAAGAGTGTTATCTATGGAAAAAGCTAAGAATCTTTATGACCACCAGCTATGTGACTACAGAGTGGAAATTATAAAGAAGCAAACAAAGGGATAGTAGCTAATTATTGTCATTATTTTAACTGGGTCTGTGTCTTATTTTTAGCTATGTCCTTACCACAGTTCTTGCCTTGCACTCCTTTATTAATTTGTAAGGGTGGTTTTAAGTTGATCCACGGGATGTGTTGATTACTCTGAGTTATTGCTGATTTTGGAAACGTTTTTCTTTGTGATTAGGGCATCTGTGTTTGCTAATTGAAGTTAGGCTCCTACTCTCTGATAGAGACTGATAGATATTGGCATTATCTTCCTTTGTGATCACATTTCTAAATTGTAAACTTGACAAGAAGATTTTTAAAATATTTACATCTCAGCTAGGCACTGTGTCTCATGCCTGTAATCCTAGCACTCTGGGAGGCTGAGGTGGGAGGATCACTCGAGGTCAGGAGTTGGACACCAGCCTGAGTAAGAGCGAGACCCCATCTCTACTAAAAATAGAAAGAAATTATCTGGACAACTAAAAATACATAGAAAAAATTAGCCGGGAATGGTGGCGCACGCCTGTAGTCCCAGCTACTTGGGAGGCTGAGGCAGAAGGATTGCTTAAGCCCGGGAGTTTGAGGTTGCTGTGAGCTAGGCTGAAGCCATAGCACTCTAGCCCAGGCAACAGAGCAAGACTCTGTCTCCAAAAAAAAAAAAAAAAAAAAAAAAATATATATATATATATATATGTATATATATTGACATCTCAAAGGAATAGAGAAAAAAATTGTCATTACAAATATTCTGATGCAAATGCTTTAAGAAAAGCAAGGTAGAAACTGAGAGGAAAAAAAGCCTGTCTGAAGTTTAGTGGCATTACAGTCTTCTGGGTCAATGCATTGAAGTTCTATAGGGCATAAAGATTGATTAATGTATTTGAAGATATATATTATTCCTTTACAGATAACATCAGGAAGGGTAATTTGTCTTCTCATAAACTACACCTTTTGGCAACCATTGCCAACAAAATCTTGGGCTGGATCTAGTTCACTTGGAAAATTCCTTGTTGAACTTAAATTCTGTCATTTCATTTAGAGCATATTTCAGCTTTGCAGTTTAGAATAGACTATGGAGGCATTTAGTAGTCAAAATGAAGCTAGTCAGTTATAAAAGCTCAAAAGACAGTTTGTTTCAAGTAATAACAAGATAACTAGGAGCTATGAAATCAACAAAAAATCATCTATGTCTTTTCGTTATTTTACTGTGCACATTTAAGTATAAAACACTACCTTACATTCATTTATAAACAAAATTAGTGTTAAGCAACTAAATATATTTAAAAGGTTTAAACATAGTTCACTAGCCAGGGACTACTAGACATTTCTCCTTATTAGAAATGAGAGTCAAACATCATTTATCCTTCAAAAATCTTACACAGGTTCAAATTAGTTTCTATTTTTTTAAAAAGGCAAATTGCCTCTTAACTTTCATGTAACTAACGAGGCTATTGCCCTATTGCTTAAGTTATGGTGCTCATGTGGACATGGCTTTAGAGATGGTTCAGAGATAATGAAGAAAACCAAAATATTGCACCTCAAAATATTCTTTTTCAACATATTTCAAGATGGCTATTCGGAAGGACTAGAAATACAAAAATAGCCGAAAAGTTGTCTTTTGGGGAGATTTACATGTGTACAGAAAATCTGCATTGATGTAGTCAGGCTTTCTCTGAGGTCCTCCCTTGTTCTGATCTAGGAAAGATTAACTGTGTGTCTGACGTCTTTTATGTCGGAAGAAATATTAACCATTTATTCTCTCCAAGGATTGCTACTGGTGAGGTTTCATCTACATAACAGGACCACCTTTGCCAGCCAAGCCTCCTCTTCTCTCCCTCCCATAACATGTCTTGCCGCTATAACCTGATTTACAACTATAACCTGGTTTTGGCCATGCTTCAAAGTCCCCATTCTTTCTGCAGCCTTAAGATGGTATAAAAGCATCAAACATCCAGTCATTTCTTTGATATCTTTGTAAGACTCGCCTGCACATTAATTAATTTGTAAGCCATTTCTCCTGTTAATCCACCTTTTGTCAGTTGGTTTTCAGCAAACTTTCATAGGGCAAAGGGCATGCTTTCCCTTGGCCCCTACAATAGGATAGAAGATAAACCTATTGGTCATTTTGATTTGAAATCTCTTAAAGCCAAATGAAATGGAATCATGTCATTCATTATTTATAATCTTTGGGTGAAAAGAGATACATTTTCAGGTTTAAGTTCAGAGGATACAAGAAGTAAGATTTTATTTCAAATAAATAACTGCAAAGCATAAGTTTACAGTAGCGACCATAGCATTCTAGAGAAAACTCTGGGTAAAATTGTTTTTCTAAAAAAGCTAAAATCATTCAAAGAAATAGTATTATAAATGGAAGAGAATTCAAGTGAGAATACAAATGGGAAGACAAAAATAACAAAATTCTCAGGAGGATTTGGTATTTTTCCCATGTTCGTCTAAAATTAAATATCTGAATCAACAACAA
>RJWJ010015562.1:0-35972 GCA_004363605.1 Indri indri
AATCTGAGACAAGAAAGGTGAGTGGAGCTCAAGTTTCAGGGGGAAGGGTGTTCCAGGCAGAGGGAATGGCATATGCAAAGACACAAGAAAGGGTGGAGCTTAGCTCATGTGAGGCTGGAGAGACAAGTCCTATAGCACAGGGGAGGGAGTGAGTTACTTGGAAGGATACTTGGGGGTTACTCGGGGGGCTTCCTAGAGGAGGTCACAGGATAGATGATTCATCAGCACCAACAGAAGAACAACCTTTGTAAAGGCCTGGAAATGTGGACTGGTGTGGGGGTGTGGACAAGCAGTTCCAGCAGGGTATTATGGGGTGGGGGACTGGAGATATCGGTGGGGCCCCCAGGTGGAGGTCTCCTGTTCTGTGCTGAAACTCCTTAAGAACCGTGTGGTGAAGTCTGTGCAGGGAACCCAGCTCCTCCTGCCTGTGATGGCCAGAAAAATCTCCTCCACTTGCCTTCCATCAAAGCAAGGCAGCTCCCCTGATCCCAGATTGCCGAGCTGCTGATGGGTATAATTATAGCATCCCACCATCCAAATCTTTGTTCATCAGACTTTGTTAGCATGATTTATGTGACAGGCACTGGTCATCATAATGAGGAACAGAAGCAGGGCGGTGTGCTACCTTGGGGATCCATCGGGGCAGGTGTGGCCTGGCCCAAGGTCCAGAGAGGGAAAGTGAGTTACCCCACACAGTCGGCAAGTGATGGAGTCAGAACTCACAGCCAGGGCTCTTCCCAGAGCGCTCAGGTTCCTCTGGCCCTCCCACCCTTCCCACCCCCAGAATGCTGGAGCGCCTGTGGTGGGCACTGGGATGTCATTGTAGGAAAGTGATTGCTGCCCAGAGGAGCTTGCTGTCCATCAGAGTCAATGAGGGGTGGGGCAGAGTTGTTCCACACTGTGCCAAGCAGAGAAAGAGAGGACAGACAGCACAGGAGCACAGAAGAGGGGTCAGGGAGGGCATCCTGGAGAAGGTGAGCACTGCAGCGAGCCTCCTGGTATGAGTGTTCCAAGGTGATGGATCTTTCGGGCAGAGGGACCAGCATGTGCCAAAGCTGGGAGGCCAGCTGTTGCTGAAGGACAGCAGCGCTTTTCATCCATGGAAAGACAACTGACATTTCCCGGGACATCTGGTTTTGCTGCTCATAGAGCCCTTTTGGGTAACGCTCTGGGAGGGAAATAATGTTCTTTGTCCAGTTGGATGGGCTAGACCAGGGAAGAGGGTGCAGGGCTCACAGTCTGGTCTAGGTTAAGACCTCTAACTCCGAGACTGAGAGCCTCCGTGCAGGTGCGATGTGATGGTCTGGGTGCACTTCACGGTGAGGCCCCTGGATTTTCCCAGGGCCGAGTTGCTGGGATTCTTAGACTCGTAGAGTTAGGTTTCTCCAAGTGCAAAGTGAGAATAGGGATATTTGTTTCTGAGCTGCCCCAGAGAGAAGCTGTTGACAAAGTACTCTGAGGCCAGGTGAGGGAAGAGGCAGGAGGGTTAACAAGGCTTGAGTTAGGAGGCATTTCTGACTTTGGAGAAGAGGAAGAGAAAACTTGGGTAGTTTCACTAGCAGAGTGGGGAGGGAACACTGGGGCCTCGAGGGTCCTAAGGATTTTCACTCTCAGAGACCCAAGGATGTTGTATCAGGCAGTTTGCTTTTCTCAGAAAACCTACTCCCCAGGAGTCTTTGTGCTTGAATCTGCTGTGGCTCCCTCCTGCCTTGGACAAGCCACGGGCTCCTTCAGAGGCAGGGAGTAAATGGCAGTGCACAGGTGCGGGGGTCACACAGACCTGGGCTTGGACCCTGACCTGGCCCCTTGCCACGGAAAGCACCCAGCATAGGATCTGGCTCCAAGCATGCGTTTCGAGAGTCCCAGTGCCCTGCCTGTCCGTCTGTCGGATGGTCTGTCATCCGGAGCTCACCCAGCCTGGGCGACCCTCTGGAGCCAGGAGGCCTGGATGCCACTGGTTGTTGAGTCCCAGCTGGGCCGCTGATTGTTCAGAAGAGCTGGGGGCTCTTTCAAAGGAAACTGCAGTCAATTAGTGGAGAGTGGAATTTGAAAGACCCAAATCCCTTTTTTCCCCCAAACTTCAAATCTGGTTTTCGTCAGTGGCTTTGAAAACAAATACCAAAAGAACCCTTTTTTTAAATTATTTTTTTTCCTTCTCCCCTTTTCTCTTCCCTCCCTTGCATGCTCTTGTTTTCTGAGCTTTTATCTCTTTGCAGAGTCAGCTCTGGCTGCCTGGCCTGGCCTTGCCTCACCAACGTGGCTGAGCAGGTGGCTGTCAGGATGTCACAGGCTTGGCTTTTCTCTTGATGGCTGGTGGTTGGTGGGAAACCCAACAGGACACTTCTCCCTAGAATTTATGGTGCATGCTGAGTCTCTCTGGTTCATTTCCACGTTCCCAGGGCCCATTCCAGAGCAGGTGGCGAGGCATAGAGTAGGCTCCACTGCAAGGAGGCACGGAGCCATCTGGTCACCCATCCCTGCGTCATCCGTTGAGTTACTCATTCCTACTGCTGAAGTCCACTGAACATCTGCTCTGGGCTCCAGGGTGAACAGGCGGCAGGAGCCTTAGAAGAGCCCAGGGTCTAGTGGGAGGGAGTGTGTGACAGCTGTGGCACCCCAGAGAGAGCAGGGCTGGGATGGAGAGGAGCCAGGAGCACAGAGGAGGCACCAGCCCAGCCTGCAGGAGTCAGGGGAGGCTTCGTGGAGACGGCTGTTGAGCCCAGTCCTGATGGATGAGTAGGAGTTCGCTAAGGAAAGCGGTGAGGAAGGACATTCTGGGCAGAGGGGATTCAGAGAGCAGAGGCCCCAAGGCAGCAAAGAGCCAGGCTCCTGTGTCGGAGGTCAGCGTGGTGAGAGGCAGGCAGGGGCCAGGCTGTGGAGGCCCTTGAGGGCCAGGCAGGGACCTGCGCCGTCTGCATCTCATCAGAATTCTCTGTCTTGGCTGTCCCATTAGCTCCTGAGGGCAGGGGCCATGTCATCTGGTGTAGTTCAGTGTCTAGGACAACCCTCCGAGGGAGGTGTCGTTATCCCCATTTTACAGCCGAGGAAACAGGCTCAGAGAGAACAAGGACTTGCCCAAAGTCCAGTCCAGGTGCTCAGGCACCTTTTGTGTGCAGAGCCTGGGCTGGGCACTCTGATGGTTCCGAGAAGAGTCAACAACTCAGACCCTGCCCCGTGGGCCCCCAAGACATTTGGGGACCCTCTCCAAGGAGGTGTTTATTGCCACCAGTTAACGGCATGGGCCTTTCTCTACATTTTTGCCCCAGGGTCAGGTTTGAACCACTCATCATCACCCCGGCTGGTCTCTCTGTGCCTTTGAAGTCCCTGTTCTGTGTCCTCCAGGGGCCTGAGAATGTGCCCTCTGTGCTCCCTTTCCCACCAAATCTTCCCCATCGTGTCATGGTGCTACTGTGCATCTCAGCTGAGCCAGACCCCGGGAGCCGTGTGAGGGGGATGGGCGGGGGCAGGGGCAGCAGAGTGGCTCAGGGGCGCCAGACGGCCTGGGTTTCAAATCCGGGCTTTACCTCTTTGATGACGTTGGGCATGTCACTTATCTTTCCCCTCTGTGTAATGGGCACAGCAATACAGCTCCCTGCCCCATAGGGTGTCGCGGGGAGGCTCAGAAGAGTGGCAGCGTATGGCAGTGCTTGGGGAATGGTTGCTGCTGTTCAATTCCAAACACCCGCCGGACAGGCGGGCTGAGATCCAGGCTCCAGGAAGAGCAGAGCGCTGGGGCCTCAGAAATCCAGCCACCCAACCTCCCGCTGTCAGATGAAAAACTGAGACCCAGGGAGGGGCAGGCCAGGATTTTAGTCAAAAAAGGTGTGGAGTAACTGGCCTTTTCCTGTTCCTCCTTTGTGGTTACAAGAGTCAAATTGCTCACTTGCTCTGGGTGCAGACTCAGATACTTGTCGTTCTTACGGGACATTCTTCACAAAGGGGCTTTGTGGAGCCTCCGAAAGGTGAGTTGGTGTCTGCCCTGCCGGAACCTGGCTGCCTGGGGAACTGGCTGAGTGGTGCTGGGCACAGACCTCAGCTCTGACTGTGGGGTGTCACGTCCTGCCACACAGGGCATCTGCGCCCCTCAGGCTGTCCTGTGACCTCGGGCTGGTTGAATCTCTTCTTTGAACAATCATAAGAGTCTTAATAGTGACAACTTACTGAATACTTAAAATTTGGTAGGCCCTGTGTAAGCACCTCCTATGTATTATTTTAATTTAAATCTCACCACATTACTGTTTGTGAAGTGTATCACCCCTGTTTTGTAGAAGCAGAAACTGAAGCTCAATGAAGTGTCAGGCTTGGGATTTGAACCCAAGACCATCAGCAGCAAAGTTACAGCTTTTAAACCACATCCATGTTGTCCTGGCTTCCGGGGTAGCTGTAAGGAAAGTGGGGTCCTGGGGGAGAGAGGACACCCACAGCAGTGCTCTGGGGCCCAGGGGTCGATGCGTGTTCACTGAGTAAACCAAGTGTGCCGTCTGCCCAGAACAGGGCTGGAAAAAAAGCTCCACCCTGTCTCCAAGGTAAGACAGGAAAGAAAATATTATCGTCACCCTCTGGTGGCTCCAGCCTCAGGCCTCCGTCAAATTGTGAATCACCTGAGAGTCTGGTTTCACTACGACCGCAGAAAAGGGCCCGGGTTCCAACGAAAACAGCTTGTGTGCATCTGCTTGGAATTTACTGATTGATTTATAGGGCGCCTCCTGCCAGCCCCGAGATGGACAGGCCTTCTCGGAGTGGCGGCTCAGCCCAGCCTCCACGACGGCTGCTGCCACCCTGTGGGCCAGTGGGAGATGGGAAGGCGAGTGGGGGTAGGGGGCAAGGAAAACACCTCCGAGTGAGGGTGGGGAGCCCCAGTGGAGCCCCATTGCACACCAGCACCTTCTGGGCACGCTCTCCTCTGCCATCCCAGGGCTCCCTCCGTGGAGCGCTAGCGAGTGTGGTCGTCTGCTGTAGCTCGATCTCTAGAACAACTCTATGGGGTAGGTGTTACTATCCCCATTTTACAGATGAGGAAACTGAGGCTCAGAGAGAATGAAGAGTTGCTCAAAGTGGCAGATCTTGACTTCAAACCTTTGATCCCGAGGCTTGTGCCGTCATCACGACCTCTGTGAAGCTGAAAGGCTTTTGGAGCTGTCTGTCTGGCTCAGGCTTTCCTTCCTGCCGCCGACGCCCATTAGAGTTGCTGTGACAGGAACAAGCTGTGGGCACCCTTGCCTTTGGATTTTTGCTGTATTATCTGTCCAAGTGTAAAGAAACAAGGAACCCTCCCTTTCCCAGAGATGCCTTCCCTGCCTCCTCTCCCCAATACACTGCCTCTCTCAGGTCGGGACCCCCCACCCCTTACATGGCATGGCCACAGTGCTTCTCCCTCGTGGCAGTCACCACCACACGTGTGCATCCATCTTCACGCCTCACCGGCGAGACCTCTCTACACCCACATTGGATCCCGGCTCTCTCCCCTTCTCAGGAGAACGTCCAGGCTCTGGGGTCCGGCCCACAGGGTCCAACATCTCCCATGTGTGTCCAGCCAGTCCCCGCTGGCATTGACAGTCCTCCAGCCAGGCCCCGGAAATGCTGATTTCCTTCACGCCCTGTCCTGTGCACATGCGTGGTCTGTTTCAGGACACCCTTCTCTCCCTTGCTTGCTTGGCCTTCTCTGTCCATCCCTGCGTGATGCATGGTAAGTGCTCAGCAATTGGTAGCTGTGGGGGTGCTCCCAAGGGGGATGGAGACATTTCCCCCCAATGATAGGGTCACTGTGAGGGCTGTGTCAGGTGGGCTGTGCCCAGTGCCACCAGCCAAGGCCTGCAGGATTCTTGCAGATTAGATGCGAGTGTCTGTTCTAGCTGGGAGGCCAGCCTGGCCCTGGGGGTGTTATTTGGAGTCCTGGCCAAGGTCATGGGTGAAAGTAAGCAGCAAATGAACCTCAGTTGTGTTTTTTTTCCCCCGAAGACCACAGCAGTTCGATTTTGCCATCCTCAGGATATCATCTAGATTCTTAAACCTGGGGGTCCAGGGGTGGGCTTTAAGGTATGTGCACAATCTTATCAGCGGGTTCATGCATTTTGGGGGTGTGTGTACAGTTTTCACAGGTACAGGAGCGACCTCTCTGGTTTCTTTGCTCCCTGTAGACCCGCTTGTACTTCCTTACCCTGGGACATCCTCCCATCTCCACCCTCCTTCAAGGCAGGTCTGTGTATAGGTCCCCCCCTCCTGGGAGCCTCTTTTGACCTTGTGGCTGAGTTAGGTACCTGCTTGCTCCCACCAGGGAGGGACCGGGTCTCAGTGCCCCCCAGCACAGGGCCAGCACAGAGTGCTGCTCAGAGCATAGCGCGGCAGTGGTCCTTGGGGAAGAAGCTGATGCACGTGGGTGCGTGGGAGGGCCCTGCCTAGGAGGCAGCATCCTGCCGTAGTTCTCGTGGTCCGGTCACTCACTCATTCAGCAAGCGCTTGCTGTGACCTGCTGTACGCAAGGGGCTAGGTACCCAGAGGTGAGTCAGACCTCTTCCTGCCCATGAGGAACTGAAGACAGCGAAGCTCACAGAGCAGTACAGGAGTGGTTCCTGCACCAAGAACACAGCCTCGTGGGAAGGGAAGTCAGAGACCCCATGGGTGGAGAGCAGCGGGAGGCAGGAAATGCCAGGTGCACGAGTGGGCCGGCAGAGGGCCCGGCGGGCACCTGCTGAGTGACCGAGGGAGCGGGTGGACTGAAGACAGGTAAGCTCAGGTCTGTGTCAGAGGCGGGAGTGCCTGGGCGGGCTGGAATCAGAGGAGCCTGGGTGTGGATATCCCCTCCATTCATAAATCTTTAATCTTTCCCTTTCTTTGCCTTGCCTTTCAAGCTGCCTAGCACCGCCAGTGTAACATCGTGGAATAGGCGTGGTGACGACTGACACCTTGTCTTGCTTCCAATAGCAGAGGGAAAGCGTTCAACATTTTACCACCAGCTGTGATATTGCTGTTGGCTTTTCGTAGATACTCTTTATCACATTAAGGAAGTTTTTTTTCCTTTTCCAGGTTGGCTAGCACTTTTCTTTTTAAATCATGAATGAATGTTGAATTTTTATCACATGCTTTTTCTGCGGTTATTGAGATGATCATATTCTTTTAAAATCTACTAATGTGGTGAATGGCATTAAGTGATTTTCTAATGTTAAATCAACTTTGAATTCCTTGGATCTACCCAACCTGGTCATGATGTGTTTTTCCTGTTTACATACTGTTGGCTTCAATTTGTTAATATTTTATTTAGAATTTTTGTATTTATATTCATGAATGAAATTAACTTGTAATTTTCTTTCCTTCTGCTGTCTTTTTTGAGGTTTAATATCAAGGTTTTCCTACACTTACACAACTGATTGAGGCGTATTCCCTCTTTTTCTAATTTCTGTACCACTGAGTGTAAGATTAGAATTATTTCTTCCTTAAATGTTGGGTAGGAATCACTGGAAAAGCCATCTGGGTCTGGTGTTTTCTTTGTGGGAAGATTTTAAACCATTACTTCAATTTCATTAATGCCCATAGAACTATTCAGATTTTCTATTTCTTCTTTTCTATTTCTATTCTTTTCCTTTCTTTTCTTTTGAGACAGGATCTTGCTCTGTCACACAGGGTGGAATGCGGTGGTGCAGTCATAGCTCACTGCAGCCTCAAACTCCTGGGCTCAAGAGATCCTCCTACCTTAGCCTCCTGCCTTCAGTTTTGGTAAATTATATTTTCCTAGGAGTTTGTCCATTTTGACTACATTTAAAAAATAATTGGCTTAAAGATATTCATAATCATCTCTGAACATCTTTTCATTGCCGTGGTTTAAAGTGTTATCCTATTTTTTATTCCTGATACTAGTTATTTGTGCCACCTCTTCTGTCTTGTGATTGGTCTTGTTAGTTGTTAATTTTCTTAATCTTTCCAGAGAACCAACTTTAGACTTATGTACTGATCCTCTCTGTCATGTTGCTGTGCCTGTGTGTGTGTATTTTCTATGTCATTGATGTCTGCCCATCTCTTTAGTTTCTCTCTTTCTGCTTTATTTTGCTCTTTTTTGTTAACGTCTTGAAATGGATATTTAACTCATCAAGTTTCAACACTTTTCTGACAAACACATTTAAGACATTAAAAACTATAAATTTTCCTCTAAATACTGCTTTAGCAGCATCTCAAGTTTTGATATGTAGAATTTTCATTATCAATTATTTCAAAATATTTTAAATTTTCCATTATATTTTTGACACCCATAGTTCTAGGTCATGTTTCTTAATTTCCTGATGTGAGATTTCTAATTATTTTTTTTACATTATGGTCAGGGAACAAGTTCTATTGACTTCAGTCCTTTGAAATTGATTGAGACTTGCTCTGTGGCCCAGTACATGGTCAGTTTTGTAAATACTGCTGTGGCCCCTCCTTTGACTTGCTCAGGGCCACCACTGCCCCAGCGATTCTCCCTTCTCTTCCCTGTATCAATTTTGCTTCTCCCCTGGATCATTCCCGTCAGCATACAAACCTGCCTTCATTTCTAAAATGGACCCAAAACCCAAAGACAGCCTCACTTGACTCTGCACGCACCTCCAGCCTCCTTCCCATTTGTCTAAGCCAGGCTCGCCCGGAAGCAGAGACTGCCATGCTCTGGTACAGGAGCTTCCTTGGGAAGTGACCACAGGGAGCAGGCATGAGATGGGGAGTGGGAGGGAGAGCAGCTCACGTGTTATTGAGCTGCTGCACCTTCTCAGGGGTCTTTGAGAGGCATCTCAGAGCATATTCATGGGCTTCAATACCCATCGGTCAAGGGTGGTTCCCGAAGGGCTAACCCAGCCCCTCTAGGGTCGGGCGCGTGAGGTCGTATCACATGGGCATGTGCTTGCCTCGTAAGGTGCTGTCAGGCTGCCCCTGCCGGAGCCTGTGGAAGCTGCCTGTGACCAGCCTTTGCAGCGGTGGCTGGAGTGAGAGGCGGGGCCAGGAGGGTGTCACAGGCGTTAGGAGGAGTCCAGAACCCATTACTGCCACACTGGAGAGTGGTCTATGCCCAATGGCTCAAGTTTCTCTCCCCCCATCCCCTCAGGAATGGACTCCACTCAGGCCCCACTCCACCTTCACGGTGGACGCTTCTCAGGCCTCACTTTGTCCTGCCGGCAGCCTGGGACATGAGTTCTTTGCTCTTGAAATTCTTCTTTCTCACGGCTTCCATGCTGCTTTGCTGGGTTTTCTTTCCACTCCTCTTGGTGTCCTCAGCTCCCTGACACCTAAACTTTGTTGAACCCAGGTTTAGTCCTTGGACCTGCTTTTCTTTTCTCTCTCTTCTCTCCTCTCCTCTCCTCTTCCCTTCTCTTCTCTTCTCTCTTCTCTTTTCCCTTTCCTTTTCCTTTTCCTTTTCCTTTCCTTTTGCGGGACAGTCAGTAGTATGCCCAATAGCATGTGCTATTCTTTTCCTTTCTTTTCTTTTGAGACAGGATCTTGCTCTGTCACCCAGGCTGGAATGCAGTGGTGCAATCATAGCTCACTGCAGCCTCAAACTGCTGGGCTTGAGCAATCCTCCCACCTTAGCCTCCTGAGTAGCTGGGACTACAGGCATGTGCTACCACGTCTAGCTATTTTTAAAAAATTTTCATAGAGACAGGGTCTTGCTCTGTTGCCCAGGCTAGAGTGCAGTGACCTCATCATAGCTCACAACAACCTCAAACTCCTGGGCTCAAGGGCTCCTCTCCCCTCAGCCTCCTAAGTAGCTGGGACTACAGGTGTGCACCACCATATCCAGCTAATTTTTTGTAGAGACGGGGTCTCACTATATTGCCCAGGCTGGTATCAAACTCCTGGGCTCAAGTGATCCTCCTGCTTTGGCCTCTCAGAGTACAAGGATTACAGGCATGAGCCACTGCATTCAGCCTTCTTTTCTTTTTATACTCACTCCTTGGTAGTCTCATCCTGTAGCACTGCATTTCAAATACCGTCTACTTGCTATTCATCCAAGGTTATGTCTCCAGCCCTAATCTGGCCCCTCACCTATGACCTATAAATCTAGACACTACTCAGCATCTCCATTTGCATGTCTAAAAAGTGTCTCAAATTGACATGACCAAAATTGAGCTCCTGGTAGTCTCCCCCAAACCTGTTCCTTCTCCTGTCTTCCCCATCTCAACAAATGGCAACTCTGTCTTTATAGAGCTTCAGAATAAAAACTTTGGTGTCATCCTTGGCCCTTCTTCCCACACGCCCTGTAACTAATTTGTTAGTAAATCCTCAGGCCTCTGCACTCCTAGTGTATGCAGAATCCAGCTATTTCTCACCAGCCTGGCGGAAGCCACCAGTATCTCTTTGTGCATCGCGGTGCCTGCTCACCTGGCCTCTCTGCCTCTGCCCCCATCAGCGCAGCAGCCTGGGCGATCCTCTTGAAGCAGTGGGCCCGGGGATATTTAGCAATGTCCAGAGACTTCTTTGACCATCACGCCTGGGCGCGGGGATATGTGTGAATGTGTGTGTGCGCACACACGCTGGGCCCCCTGCTGACCGTCCTGCAATGCACAAGACAGTCCCCAAGAACAAGGAATTATCCAGCCCCAAGTGTCAGTAGTGCCAAGGTTAACAAACCCCACATGGAAACCCAAGAAATGTTGCTCTTCTGCTTAAAACTCACTGAAACTCGTCTCATCCAGACGTGGAGGTGAAGCGCGAGCTGCAGAAAGGCGAGGCCTGCGTGGTCCTCACCCACTCACACACTCACACTCACACACTCGCACTCTTACATTCACCCACTCACACACACACTCGCACTCTTACATTCACCCACTCACCCACTCACTCTCACACTCTCACCCACTCACACTCACACAGTCTCACACACACACTCATACCCACTCACACACACACACTCACACCCACTCACACACACACTCACACTCTCACCCACTCACACACTCATACCCACTCACACACACTCTCACACTCTCACCCCCTCACACACACTCACACCCACTCACACACACACTCTCACCCACACACTCACACCCACTCACCCACTCACACCCACTCTCACCCACTCACACACTCCCACTCACCCACTCACACACTCATTCACCCACTCACACACACTCTCATACCCACTCATACCCACTCACACACACCCATTCACACACCCACTCATACTCGCACCCACTCACACTTACACACATACACTCACCCACTCACACTCTCACACACACTCTCACCCGCTCACACACACCCACTCACATACTCTCACCCACTCGCACCCATTCACACTCACACACACACTCTCATGCCCACTCACACACACACACACTCACCCACTCACTCTCACACTCTCACCCACTCACACCCATTCACACACACTCATGCCCACACACACACACTCACTCACCCACTCACTCTCATACTCTCACCCACTCACACTCACACACACACCCACTCACACCCACTCTCATACTCTCACCCGCTCACACCTATTCACACTCACACACACACACTCTCACGCCCACTCACACACACGCTCACACACCCACTCATGCTCATACTCTCACCCACTCACACCCATTCACACTCACACACACACTCACGCCCACACACACTCACACACACACCCACTCACACTCTCACCCACACACACACTCTCACCCACTCACACTCTCACACTCACACACACACTCACCTGCTCACACACACCCACTCACTCTCATACTCTCACCCACTCACACCCACTCACACTCACACACACTCACGCCCACTCACACTCACACTCTCATACCCACTCACACACTCACCCACTCACACACTCTCACCCGCTCACACCCACTCACCCACTCACATTCTCACACTCTCACCCACTCACACTCTCACACTGATACACACACCCTCTCACACTCACACACTCAGTCTCACATTCACACACACTCTCACACACCCCCACTCTCACACACTCACACTCTCACACAGTCTGACACTCACACACAATCTCACACACTGTCACACTCACACACAGTCTTACACTCTCACACACACACTCATACACACACAGGCTCACACTCTCGCACACTCACACAGTCTCACCCACACTCGCCTACTCTCACACTCTCACACACTC
The DNA here is from genome assembly GCA_004363605.1 of Indri indri. Taxonomy (NCBI): domain Eukaryota; kingdom Metazoa; phylum Chordata; class Mammalia; order Primates; family Indriidae; genus Indri; species Indri indri. The sequence continues at coordinate 12,092 of RJWJ010015562.1, forward strand.
TCACCCCTCTTTTGTGCCTCTGGTCTCATCTTGTCCTTTGTGCTCCACTCCAGCCACACTGGCTTCTGGCTGACCTTGGGCCATTAGTTAGGTTTGCTGCTGCCTCAGGACCTTGGCATTGGCTGTTCCCTCTGCCTGTAGTGCCCTCCTCTCTCCCCCCATGATGCAACCCCCTCGCCTGCTTCTGGTCATCGCCCAGTGACACATCTGAACACCCCGTGTAAAAGTGCGTCCTTCCCTCAGATGTTTCCTATCCTCCTTTCTGTTTTATTTTTCTCCCTATCTCTAACATTCTGTATGATTTGCCTATTTATTTTATTTTATGTCCCCCATTAGAAGGTGAACTCCATGAGAGCAGAGATTATTATGTTTTATTCACTGCTATTTCCCAGCATCTAGAATGGTCCCTGACACATAGCAGATGCTCAACGAAAATGTGATGAATGAATGATGAATGGATAATGTTTTGTGAAGAGTAAGTACCTAATGTGACATTTATGATCATTATTATTACTTTCTGATGCTACTCAGGGGTGGGAGAACCCCTGCCATGAGGACCTGGTTGGAAGAATAGCACAGATGAGGACAACTGGTTAACTCTTTGGGGGAAAAATAAAGTCCTCACCTACATTATCTTGCAAAATGCATTCCAGGTAGAGTAAGGAGTCAAGTGTGAAAAATAAAATCACACAAAAAATTAGAAGGTATTGGGAAATATTTATCTGACATGTGGTTGGAAAAGGTTTAGTGTTACATAAACGCCGTGGAAGTTATTGCAACTAAAAGACTATTAGATTAGACTACTTCCAAATTTAAAACAGTTTTATGTATAAAAATGGAGAAACAATAATAGAAGACAATAAAAAATTGGGAAGAGGATTTGCTATAAAGAACAAGCCTGTTATCTTTAATACATATAAAAACTCCCATAATAAGAAAAATGTATGAAGGACAGGAATAGGCACCTGGCAGAAGAAGAAATAGAGATAGCCAAAAAGTGTTTTCAAAGATTTGCCCCCACTCATTATAAAATCCAAATAAAAATGAACTCCTATTTCAACCTCGCAAATTAGCGCAAAGAAAGGAAGTCCTATTGTTCATTGTTGCCATGTGCAATGAAATTGGCCCTCCCAGTCACTGGTGGGCTTACAAATTGGAATATTCTTTCCGAGGGCAGTTTGACAATGTGTTCCATGAGCCTGGAAAATATTTATCCACTTTGGCCCAGGAATTCCTCTTCTTGGAAGTTATCCTGAGGAAGCATTTGGAAATGCAGACAGTGATTTATGTGCCAGGGTGCTCATCACAGCATTAGTTAGAATAGCAAAAAAATTGGAAACAACCTAAATACCTAACAACAGGGAATTGCTCAATAAATCATGATGCAATCCCATGATGGCATACTATGCAGCCATTCAAAAGAGGATTTTTGAAGAATCCTTAGTGACAAAGGGAAATGCTCATGATTTGCTATTTAGTCACATACTGAACACATGTCAATGTGAAGTAAGATGCTGAGTATTTGTATATGTATGTGTGTGTGCATATATACACAGACACAGTCGCACACATAGCTGTAATGAAAAAATGAGTATATCAAAATCTAAGCAGTCTGGAAGATGGGATTATGGAATTCTTCATCATTTTTTGGAAGATTTTCCCCCAAATTCACCACAAACAAACATGTTCAGGCAGTCATTTGTGTCTCTCAGAAAGGAAAACCCAAGGTACACAGATCAAATGGCCCAGGGTGGCCTTCTCCAGGCCTGTGTGTTACAGGGATGTTCAGGAAGGCTCTCCAGGCTTTCCAGAATCCGTGTGATTCAGCAAGTATTTCTTGGGTCCAGAGAGAGACCCTGCCCTCGTGGAGCTGGGTTCAGGTGGGGCAGATAACATATAATGATACATAGTAGGTAGTGTGTGTGCTAAGAAGAAGAACAGAACAGATAAGGGGAAAGAGAATGATGGGGTCTGGGGGAGGCCAGGCCTTCAGAGGAATTGCAAGCGTCATCACAAGCAGTAGCCCTCGTGGACTGCCCAAGCACGTGGGCAGAGGAGACGGCTGGTGCAGATGCCCAGAAGGAGGAACAAACTCGCTATGTTTAAGATGTAGGAAAAGGCCGGGCGCAGTGGCTCACGCCTGTAATCCTGGCACTCTGGGAGGCTGAGGCTGGAGGATTGCTTGAGGTCAGGAGTCCAAGACCAGCCTGAGCAGGAAAAAAGAAAAGAAAATTAACTGGGCATGGTGTCTTGTACCTGTAGTCCCAGCTACTCAGGAGGCTGAGGCAGGAGGATCACTTGAGCCCAGGAGTTTGAGGTTGCAGTGAGCTATGATTGTGCCACTGCACTGTACACTTTAGCCCGGGCAATAGCGTGAGATCCTGTCTCAAAAAAAAAAAAAAAAATTAGATGTGGGAAGAGGCTGGTATGGCTGTGGTATGGTGGGGAATAGTGGAACAAGGTGCCTTTGCCCTCTTTATGTTTTGGTCAAGGCCTGTTCTCCAAGCCCATCTCATGCCTCATTCATTTCTAGGGTGCCATCTGAGCCAGGCGCTACGTTGGGCAGTGAGGCTAGAGAAATAGCTAGAGGGAGGCTAAGAGGAGCTCACAGTCCGGGGGCGGGGGCAGCTGGGGCCATCGATGCTGTGGGATGCCGTAATGTGATACCTGCTCCCGTGGGGGCTTGTTCGTGGGGCAGTAATGCACAGAGTGGATTGGGGAGGGCTTCAGGGAGGAAATGTTTGAGCTGGGTCTTATCTAAGTAGGAGTGAGTTCACCAGGCTGAAGTGGGTAGAATGGCATTTCAGAAGAGGGAGCGCCATAGAGCCTGGGGTGGGGGTGGGGGTGCACTCAGGGCGGATTCGGGGAGTGGTAAATAGCTGTAGGCCTGGGCTGTATGACGGTGTAGGGTGTGTGTGCGTGCCTGTGTGTGCTCACATGCATGCAGTCTGCAAGGTCAGACCAGAGAGGTGGTTTGGAGTCAGGTTGTACAGGGCCTTGAATGTGCCAGGCCAAAGTGGCAAGACTTTATTTTGAAGTGTGGTGGTGACCAAACACTAGGTGGGGCTGGCAGCAGGCTGGCTGTAGCAGGGTCCTCCGAAGCTTATAAAAGTATAGCACCCCTGCCCGTGTCCCCTGAGATTCTGACTGGATGTATCCAGGGCAGGGCTCAGATATGTCTTTCAGAAGTTCCTCAGGTGATTCCTACATGCCAGAGAGTTTGGGACCCACTGCTGTGGATGGAGTCATTGAGTACTGTGAACGGGAGAGCCAGGATCCTGCCCTCTGCCTTCCGCAAAGGCTGCCCCTTCTGACCTCTTGCGGTGTGCGTCCTGTCCCTATATTTGAGCCTTTGGTCATGAAGTCCATCCTGTCTCTTCCCTGCATTTTGTACCATGTCCAAGTATGATGCGCAGCATGTGGGAGACTGAGCTTAGACCTGCTGGGTGACAAGGGGGCGGGGCTTCGATGGCACGGGGGCACCTGTGGGTGCATATCCCACCTGATCCTGGCCAAGTTGCTCCACCTGCTGAGTCTCTGGTTCCTCATCTGTTAGGTGGGGGTGATTATCCCTCTCCCCTAGGGTCGATGGAGCTAAGTGTATAAAGTGCCTGGTATGCAGGCGTTAGCTTCACGTGGGCACTATGTCTAGTGCACAGTTCTGTTCCTAGGGCTGGTACACAGTGGGCACTCAAAAGTACATTGAATGAAGCAATGTGCTCCGTAAGTCATAGGTTCCTCCCGGGCATCCTCCTGCACTTGCTAGATGTGATGCTGGTGTTCAGGGTTCTGGGGCATCAGGGAGTTTGATTAACACATAGCATGGAGCATCTCCTGTGTGGCTGTGGGAGAATACAGGGATGGATAAGGTCAAATTTATTTGAGGTGAGCCCTCCAGGGATAAATGAGACAAACTCAAAAATGCTGTCATCTATGGTACGTTATGGAGGGCAGAGACCCCGGCCAGGCCTCAGCATGAGCGTGAGCTTTGGAAACGACCACTCGAAAGGCCTGGTGGTGGAGAAGTGCATAAGTCACTTGGGGGACTGGCCCCTGGGGCCGGAGTGCTCCTGTCCTTGCCGTCCCTCTCTCTCTCCCAGGGGGGCCTCTGACTGTCAGTGCGCTCAGATTGGGTCCTTTCTTTTCCTACTTTCTGTTGGGTGGAAAGAGCAGGGCTTGAAGTTCAGGGAGACCAGGCTGTATGGCCTGGAACAAGCTATCTTGGAGTCCTCATTTATAAAATGGGGACAATATTGTCTTCTTCACATGGTTGGTGTTGTGGCTTAAAACAAGTCACGCCAAGCCCAGTGCCTGGCACACAGCAGGTACATAATTAATGCTAGTTCTTACGTCCCTCTTCCCTTCCTGTCCCACCTCATCCTTGGTTGATACTCAACTTTACAAGGTCCCCAGTGGATTTCCCAGCCAGGTGCATTGGCCCTGCATTCTGCTATCTCTTCAAGATAATAAATATGAACAAAACCTAAATCCATTATTAGCTTCTTCTAGACTGTCTGCATGATTTATGGCTTCAAAGTGTCTCTAGTTAATCTGTCGAAAAGGATTTTAACTTTCATTCGTCTTCCTTGCTGGCAGCCCCTCTACCTCAAATTCAGCTGTTTGACATGTCTAGTACTGGGGTCCCATTTTAAAAACATTTACAGTGGGCCGGCAGAAAAAAATCAGAGATGGAGCAGCAAGCGGGAAGCTCAATTTGGCACATCTGCTTTGAATTCTACGCATCTCCACAAGTGCAAATAACTTGAAAGTTCGCCCAGGGAAGAGGTCCACCATGCCCACGAGGACTGCCTTAGGTGACTTTGAAGGAAAGAGGGATAATTACTGAAAATGAATTGTCACTGAAATGGAGCCCTCCGACCGGCGGCTGGCCATCTGCTGCTCACATGTGCGGGCTGCCCCGCACCTCCCCCTCCCAGGACCGCAGTGCTCGGTTCTTTGGTTTTTTTAACCTCTGTCTCCCAGGCTCAAGTACTGCCTGGCTTGAGACTCACACTAACGGGGGGTGCGCAGGGCTGCGCGGTCCCAGACGTGCAGCTGTAGTCATGGGACCGGGAGTTAGGGCCTCGCTGCCCGGGAGGTTCAGCAGATACATGGCGAGGGCCTCTGACCATCAGGCCCTGGAGAATATGTGTGTGCACAGCACTCTGCAGTTTACAGAGCCCTTACACGTTTATCACAGGTGGGGAAGCTGAATGCATTCACGTATTTATTTGGTGAAAATGTATTGAGCCCCCATGGTTGGCTGGTCGTTGGTTAGGTGCCAAATGTAGGGGTGTATCAGCCACAGCCCTCATGACAGAGTGGCCATCAGCCCTTCAGAGGGTTTCCAGTTGCCAACACTCAAACACATTGGGGTGGTTCTTGCTTCCTTTGTGTGTGAGGGAGAGAGATGATGAGGGGGTGGACCCTGGGGTCTGCACCTCTACGGGTGCTAAGGAAGGTTGCACTAAGGGTGTCCTAGTGGTCCTCAACCTTGGCACCAGGGACCAGTTTCATGGAAGACAGTTTTTCCACGGACCGGGGCGGAGTGGGGTGGAGTGTCATGGGTGGGGGGAGGGTGGTGCGGAGCTCAGGTGGTGATGGGCAGCTTGTTTCTTAACAGGCCACAGACTTGGTACCGGGCCATGGCCTGGGGTTTGGGGAGTGCAGATTTAAGCTGAGCCTCACAGGATTCATGCATGTGACAGGTATTCATTGAATTCCTGTTCTGAGCCAGGTGATTTTCTCAGATCTGTACAGTCATCAAAACAGACCAAGTCCCTGTCCTCAGCAAGCAGAAAACAAAGATGTCAACAAGAAACAAGATGCTTTTAAATAATGAAGAGTGCTCTGGAGGTGGTAGAACAGGATGGTGTGGCTGTGAGGAGTCCCAGAGTCATCGGGGAGGGTTTCCCTGGCCAGCCCAGGGTTCCCCCCAGTGCAGGCTGGGAGCATCAGCACCAGGGAGCAGGAGCCACAGAAGAGGGTATGGAACAGACCTGGGGGTTCCTGGGCGTGAGGCAGCAGCGTGTAGAGCCAGAGGCAGCCGCTATCGAGGACAGATTGGCAGAAGCTCCAGGGAGGGGTGTGGCAAGGACGCTGCCTCCTGGGGAAGTTACGGCTTGTGTCTGCTGTTTGTTTATTTGACTTGCCTCTAACTGGATCAACGGCCCCACTAGCTGCAGTAATGGGAACTTCAGTGTTTGGCCAAGGTCCGGTCACGCCAAAGAGAGGTGTGGGTTTGGAGCAGGGGAGGCTGGAACCTTGGCACCCTGCTTGCCCTCCTTCGCCGTTCTCAAGAGCAGCCCCCACCCGGGCCTGGCGGTTCTGCCAGGAGGCAGAGGGATAGTGCAGCCATTGCCATGAGCAGCAGAGAGCAAGTCAGTGAGACTGAGCTGGTGCCCTCCCGACCCTCCAAGGTCTCTCAGTCCAGGCGTCTGGGGGCTGACCCAGACCTCTGAGAGAGAAGGCGGATCCACCTCTGATGGGAGAGGCAGTCACTGGCAAGCCAGTGTGAGCTCCTCGATACAGCATTGTGGCCACTTGTGCCGCTGTGCCAGTTGCAGGGCCTGGCCCTCAGCCTGTACTTGGGCATCGTTTCTGCACAGACGGACGGATCCATCTGAATGGGAGTTTGGGAGTCAGGCCTGGGTTTGAAACAGTTTCTTCTCCGAGCCTGTCATTTCCTCCTTTGCAAAATGGAGAAAACTGAGGATTAAATAAGATTTTGCTTATGCAGCATCAGGCCCAGCTCCTGGCACAAAAATAGGAGCCCACTCCATGGTCGCTGTATATCTGAGAGAGAGAGGCCAGGGATGCTGTGTAAGATGGGGAAACAAGAATGTCAACGGTAGATGCGCAGTTAATGTTTGTTGAGTGACTACTTGAGCAAATGAAAAATGAATGAATGAATATGGTTTGCTTATTGGGATTTGGTTCAGTCAGGGCCAAGTGATGGGATCTTTGACTTCATCTTGATAGAGGATGGCAAAGTCCAAAGTTACTGATGTAGCCCCCAGGCCCCACCTCCACTACCCCTGCTTACCTTACTTCCTGGGCTTCCCAGTTCTAGGTCGGCAATACCCAAAGCCCCCAAATACATCCTGCTGTTGCATGCCTCTTGCTGGATGCTGGCCTTGCACATTTGATGCTTTTCTTGCCCCTTCCTCCTGGAAAATAATCTTTCAGGATTTAGCTCAAGAGTCACCTCCTCAGGGAGTTTTTTCTGGCTCTTTCCTGCTTAGGAGCAAGAAAAGGAGGTCAATACTAATGAAGCCAGGTTTGCCATCCAGGCCCAGAGCTGCCAGAATCTAGATTTGCATTTTGTTTTCTCTTCAGATTGGCCATCAAGAATATAGTCCTTCTTGAGCAGTCATTAGGTCCTCAGCCCTTTGGTGGTTGTCCAGTTACAAACATTCAAACACACTGGGGTTGCTATTGCCCCCAGTTTCATTTTAATTTCCCTGATGACTAAAGACGTAGAGCGTCTTCATGCCTTCATATGTGCATGTCTTCTGTTGAGAAGTGTCTGTTCGAGTCTGTTGTTCATTTTTAAATTGAGTTGTTAATGCTTTTATTACTAAATTGTAAGAGTTCTTTATATATTCTGGATAGATGTCTTGTTAGATATATGTATTGGGAATATTTCTCCCCTTTTCTGCCTTGCTTTTCCATTTTCTAAAGGGTCTTTTTCGGAGAACAAAGATTTTTAATTTTGATTCATCCTAACTTACCAACTTTTTAAATGTTTTTTGCTTTTTATGTTCTAGTTAAGAAGGCTTTGCCTGTCCCAAGGAGTACTCTTTTCTAGAAGCTTTATGGTTTTGGCCTTAAGGCTAGGTTACTGATGCATTGTGAATTAACTTCTGTGTATGGTGTGAGATAGGGGTCAAGTTCATCTTTTCCATACACTTACCCAGTTTTTTTAGCCCCATTTGTTGAAAAGACTTCTTTCCCTCATTGGTTTGCCTTGGCACCTTTGTGAAAAATCAGTTAACTGTATAAGCGTGGATTTATTTTCAGACTTTCTGTCTGTTCTATTGATTTATGTTCATTTTTATGCCAGTACCACACTGTCTTGATTACTGTAGCTTTATAGAAAGTCTTAAAATCAGATAGTGTGAGTCTTTCAACTTTGTTCTTAATTTTCAATATTGTTTTGGGTATTCTGGGTCTATAATATTTTCATATATATTTTAACTTGTCAAATTTTACCAAAAAGCCTACTGGAATTTTGACTGAGATGGCATTAAATGTATAGATCAGTTTGGATAGAATTGACATCTTAACAATATTGAATCTTTCATCCATGAACATAGTATCTCTCCTCATTTATTTAGGTCTTCTTTGCTTTCTGTCAGTAGTACTTAATGTTTTTCAGTGTAGAGGTCTTATACAATTTTTATTAACTTTATTTTATGTTTTTTGATGCTGTTGTATGTGGTGTTGCCTTTAAATTCCATTTTCCTGTTATTTCCTCTAGTATGTAGAATTACAGTTAATTTTATTATGTTGACCTTGTATCCTGTAACATTGCTAAATTAATTTGTTCTTTCTATTTTTTGTTTGTTTTTGGAAATGCCTTAGGACTTTTCATGTAAACAATCATGTCATCTGAGGTTAAAGAGTTAAGCTGCTTCTTTTCCCATCTTCATGCTTTTTTTTTTCTTGCCTAATTGCACTAGCTAGGATGTCTGATATAATATTAAACGTAAGTGGTGAGTGTGGACGTCCTTACTTTATTCCTAGTCTTAGGGGAGAGCATTCAGTCCTTCACCATTAAGCATGACATTAGCTATAGTTTATCATTGATATACTTTATCATATTGAGGAAATTCTTCTGTATTTCTAGTATGCTGAGAATTTTTATCATGAATGGGTACTGCTTTTTCTGCGTGTATTCAGCTGATCGCATAGTTCTCCTTCATTCTTTTGATTTAGTGAATTGTGTTTATTGATTTAGAACCTTACATTCTGAGTTAACCTCACTTGGTCATGATGTAATATCCTTGTAATATATTGCTGGATTTGATTTGTTAATATTTGATTTGTTAATAAGAGAAGATATAAAATTTGATACATATTAATCACCAATATGAAATATGAAAAAGTTGATTATAAATCATAAAAAGTCCTGAAAGATAGGTAAAGTAATAAATAAACTAAGAACCAGGATAAGTAACCGTATCACAATTGTGTGTTCATTACTAGAAATAAACTAAGGATCCTGTGTTTCTTGAGAAATTAGCGAAAGGATCCTTTTACATAGGGTAAGAATTGGTAAAACAGAAAATGGCATAAAATAATGGTTTGTTTTACATTTGTATTAGTTTCCTGAGGTTGCTGTAACATATTAGCACAAACTTGGTAATGTAAAACAACAGAAAGTTTAAAACAACGGAAAACTTAAAACAACATATTTATTCCCGCTCAGTTCTGGAGGCCAAGACTCTAAAATCAAGGTATTGGCAGGGCCACGCTCCCTTTGAGGGTTCTGGGGGAGAATCTGTTCTTTGCTTCTCCTAGCTTCTAGTGGCTGTTGGCATTCCTCGACGTGCTGGGGTGATCCAGGATGAGCCCATCTTAAAATCCTTAACGTCATTACATCTACAAAGACCCTTTTTCCAAGTCAGGTCACATCCAAAGGTTCTGGAGAGTTGACTCGGGCATAGCTTTTTAGGGGCCACCATGTAACGTTAAGACTTCCTGTGTGAAACATGGACCTTTGGTTACTGAATCCAGTGAAATAAACTGAATAATAAATACTAAATAAGAAGACTAAGCTAACCCATGATCTTTGATTTTGACCAGTTTAATATTTTTTCAAAAGGCTGCTATGAACACAAAATGGAAACTTATTAACTAAAACTAAAACCATCTCCTCTAACATAAATTGTTGTCATCTTTATAAATGGTTAAAATAAACAAGTTTTGGGTAACTGTTTATTTGGAAAATTTGGGAATGTAGCCATTTGGCAAAGTAATTTGTGGCTAATTGGCTTTTGACGAATTGGTCATTTGACACATTGATTTTTGGCCAACTGGCACTTGGAGAACCAATGTTCCTCAAGTTGGACTGTCTCCCACACGGGCCTGGGGCTTGATGTCTGGGCCTGGGCTGTGAGGCTCGCATGGGCGCCAGGCAGGCTGAGTGCTTGGTCCGGGATCCAAAGATCATCTTAGACCAGGAGGAGAGAGTCCCAGAAGACCCGGCCATCCTCCAGCCCTGGCCAGCCTGCTTCATCCTGAGCGCCGCTGCCGCTACGCTGTGTGAGACTTCGAGGATACAGATCGTAACAGAAACGAGAGTGACCCTTTGTTGGTTGTGTGCCAGGCCCTGAGCTAAGTGCTTTTAGCGGGGGTGTTGTCTCAACAAGCCTGTGTGACAAGTAATGATCATCTGCATTTCACAGGTAAGGGAGGGGGGCTCAGAGAGCTTAGGTTACTTGGCTGAGACCACACTGGCAGGCGAGTGACGAAGTTCACATTCCAGACCAGGTTGTCTCTAAAGCCCGTGCTCTCATCCACCAGGCCAAAGTGGATCAGATGTCGTCCTTGTCCTCATTGCAGCCTGACAGTGGAACCCCATTCCTATTTCTCCAGATGAGGAAACTGAGGTCTGGAAGAGGTGTGAGACTTGCTGAAGGTCACAGAGTGGGTCAGCGTCAGGAACTGATAGAACAGGAACCAGGCCAGGTCCGCTCCACTTCCATGGGCTGCCTCTACCTCCAGCCTGGCTCTGGGATTTCTGCTCCTTTGTGTTCTTGTCTCTGAAAGCGGGACAGATCCGCAGCCTCCCGCCTTCCACCCCCAGCCCTCCTTGTTTATGTCCATGTTAATGGGCCTTTGCAGGCTGGCCCAGACGCCGGGTGAGAGCCAGCGAGCCACCTGGAGCTGCGTCGGCTGCAGAATGTTTACGGTGAGCGGAGCCGAAACGAAACAACATCCATCTTGTTGACTGGTACCAGACACTGCACTCATTCATGGCCAGGCTGCCGATGGGGTCCCCGTGCTTGGCAGTGAGCTGCCACAGCTCAGCCGGTATAAACTGGCAGCAGGAAGAGTGAGAAGAAAGCAGCAGGCTTTGGGGCAATGGTGCCCTGAGCCCAGCCCCCAGCCCCCGCCCATTCTCTGCTCACCCTGTTCTCTGACTGGATGGATTGTCGAGGGGGTACACTGTGATGTCAGGGTTGGTCTGAGGGAAAGATGCTGAGGCACTGAGCTGGCATCAGGAGGACAGGGCAGCCCTAGCCACAGGCCGCGGCAAGGACCGAATGAGGTCATCTGTGTGCACATGAAATGTCAGGTCGTGGAGGATGGCAGCCCAGCCTAGGAGAGCTTCACTCCAGACGGAACTGGCTTGAATCCTGGTACGGCCCTCATCGCCTCCCAGACTCAGGTTCCTCGTCTCTCCAGCAGGGTTAATGCTGACCTCTGCCTTGCAGAGCCGATGGGAGAATCTTTGAGACACACTCATAAGCCAAGTTGTCCCTATAAACGTCCCGTCTCTTCCAGGATGCCAAGGGGGATAGCATTCCCCCCTCTGGCTGCCTTTAGCAGGCAACAGTGAGGCGCCATGGAATGACTGCCTTTTGGGAACTGGGTTCTGATCCTGGCTGGCCTCGGACAAGCCTTTTACTCTCACTGGACCTCATTCCCCCCATTTTTTTTTTTTTTTGAGACAGAGTCTCACCATCTTGCCTGAGGTGAGTGCTGTGGCATCAGCCTAGCTCACAGCAACCTCAAACTCCTGGGCTCAAGCAGTCCTTCCGCCTCAGCCTCCCGCTCATTCCCTTTTATGTGAAACAAAAGGCTGAGATGAGATTATCTTTTAGGGCGATTTTTAGGCCTGACATTTTACAATGGAATGACTGAGGGGTGCTGCTCAGGGTGTATGCAGTTCCCCTAGGAATGGCCTCCCTCGCCTGTGGGCAGCCTGGTGGGTGGGGCATGGGATGATCACCGTAGCCCTGGGCTGAGGACTATAGTCTGGAATCACCAGCCTGGGATCAAATCCCAAGCCTGCCTCTTTCTAGATGTGTTGTTCAGGAGAAGTTATTTCACCTTCCTCTGCCTCAGTTTCCTCCTCTGTAAAATGGGCTAATTGGTTCATCTAGTAAGACTGTTGAGAGGCTCAGATGAAATGTTTAGCACAGTCCTCCAGCCCCCAGGTACAGACACAGCCCATCGCATGGCAAGGGCTGCAGGGGAGGGATTCCCAGCATGCGTGGGAGCAGCCAGCCATCTGGCAGGGTCGGGGAGGGCTTCACAGAAGCGGCGACCACACCGAGGTTAAGGGAAGGCAGATTTGCACCCTCGTCCTCAGGGGAATTGCAGTCCTAGCGCTGATCTCTGACAGTGTTGCTTCCCGTCCAAGGGCCCCTGTGTCTCCTGAGAGCAGCAGCAATGTCGGCCTCATCTCTGCCCAGTGCCCGGCCCAGGGCCCTCACGCAGGAGGAGCTTAGGGTGGGGGCACAGGTGGTCTCCTCACCATGCCAGAAAAATCCTGGGGTTCCTGTGGGAGGTGGCAACCAGCCCAGCCCAGGCAGGGAGGTCAGCAGTGAGGGGTCCTGGCGTTAGGGCCTGGAGCAGGAGCAGTAGAGGTCTGGTCCAAGGCTGGCTCCTCCTGGCTCACGCAGCCTTTCGGCAGGGCATTCGTGAAGGCTCTCTGGGATTCAAAGAGAACATGAACACTTAGAGGCATCTCTTACCTACTCCCTTTGTTTTACAGAAAAGGAAACTGAGGCCCAGGAGCCTGGAGCTGCCTAAGACCTGAAGTGAGTTCACAGCCAGGGAAAGCCTAGAATGCTGGGCTCTGCTTCCTGCCCAGGGGTCCCTTCTTTTGGACTCTTGACCTTAAGTGTGAAAAAGAGGGCTGGGGCTGAACACAGGGGCTACTTACTTGAGAACCTGCTTCCTGCCCATGGAGACGAAATGTGATCTCGTAGGCAGGCTTTCTCCTTGGTGGCAGCAGCAGTGTCCCTGCGTGGGCTGCCCCTCATCAGCTGTATTTTCCTAGAATGCCCCCTGCGCCCCTGCAGCCCCAGCAGTCGGGGCAGCGCGGTCCTCGTGGGCCGGTGAAGCCCAGCGCAGAGCCGCAGGCAGGGCTGGGGCAGGCCCGCAGGCCCCCTGCCCCACAGAGGCCTGCTCCTGTTTGCAATGAAAACACGGCGAGGTGCTGCTTCATGTTCCCTCCAACACACGTTTGGAAATATTCCTTATGTTCCATCCTCCATCTCTCGAGGGCAATCAGTGGGTTTTAACCAATAAAGCTGTAATGGCCAGAGCTGGGTCTGTGGCCTGGTGACCCACCCCAGGGGCCTGCATCTTAGAGAAAGGGCCTCTTGTCTCTCTTGTCTTTCCCGGCAGCAGAGGTTTGAGTGTCATCTGAGGCCCATTCTGCATTTGTTGTCCAGACTGGCGTCGACGGGCTTACACCCAAGCCAGTACTGCGCCGTGCAAGGAGGGCACTGACCGGTGCACAGGGGGCTGTGGGGGCATGAGGACGCAGGGAGGACACAGCGAGGGCGCGCCAGGTGGGGGAACAGCCAGGGCAAGGGTGGAGAAAGAGCGGGACAGGTCTGGGGCGTGGTGAGCGGTTGGGTACAGGAAGCCGGGGAATGTGTTGGGAGCTGGAGGGTGACAGGCTGGAGCAGCGGGAACAAACAGAAGATGCCGGGCCTCGTGTGCCTGGCACAGGTGTTCAGAGGTTATCTCATGGGCAGGGGAGCCACCATCAGATTTTGTACCTAAGGAAGATCACCCTGGTTGAGGTAGAGCGGATGGATCGAATGCAGAGAGGAGAAGAGACTGCTGTCCCAGTGAGCGACGGTGGTGGTTGGAATGGAGCCACAGACTGAGCTGGGGGGAGGGGATGCACGGAGCTGTTCGGAGGGCAAAGCAGGGCTGAGGGAGAGTGGGGAGCTGGGACAGGGAACACAGCGGGAGAAGAGGAAGGTTTGAGGGGAGATGAGCTCAGGCCCAAGGTCTCAAACTGCCTCTGCTGATCAGCCAGTGCTGGGAGACCACCCCTGCCGAGGCCCCCTCCCCAGGCCTGCCTTTCCCCACTGTCTGCGGCCAGCCTGGCACACCCCACCTCCTGCCCCCAGCACGGAGCCTGGGCCGCCAACTCGCCTTCCCTGGGGAGCGCACATGGGAACTCCAACACCTGCCTTCTTGTGGGTACCTCTGGGCACAGGACTCTGAATCCAGAAACAGACCCGGGGATCAAAGAGGTCAAGACATGGGGAATGGGCACAGTGGCTCATACCTGAAATCCCAGAGCTTTGGGAAGCTGAGGCCAGGAGTTTGAGACCAGCCTGGGCAATAACGAGACCCCCATCTCTATAAAAAGTAAAAAACGTAGCCGGGCATGGCGGTGAACACCTGTAGTCCCAGCTACTCAGGAGGCTGAGGTGGGAGGATAGCTTGAGCCCAAGAGTTGGAGGCTGCAGTGAGCTATGATGATGCCGCTGCACCCCAGCCAGGGCGACAGAGCGACACCTTGTCTCAAAAAAAAAATAAGAAAGACACCCTCCCTGTACTCAGCACCGCTTCCTTTTCCTAACAGGGCCTGTTTGTGCTGCCTCCTTTACTCTCCCGAAATGAAACTCACCTATAACGCAGCCTGCCTGGTCCATCTTTTGAAAAAATTTCATGTAATGTTTCAATTATAATATAAGAAAGAAATAAAAGGGAAGTGACTTATAAGTAATGTATTTCCACATACAAGTGCTCAGAGCACCTGTGCCCAAAGACATGATGAAGTCGTCCGTTGCTCCCACCTGTGTGCAGCGTCACCAAACCTGGTGGCTGCAAACACACACGTCACAAGCAGAGTGGCTGAGGGTGACGTGATCTTCTGAAATGGTGAACAATTCCTGGTCAAGCACCAAACAAAACACATTACAGTTTTTCCTCAATTTACATGGTAGTTCCATTCCTGGAAAATTTAGTGAATGTTAAAACCATGAAAAAAGTACTTTGTGTTTAAGTGTAAAATGAAGCTATGTTCTAGGCGTAGATGACCAGGCTGCTTGTTTACAGGTATTTTGGATATCTGGCAAGATATTAAAAAGTTAGTGTAGGACGGACCCACCCTTGGCAGTGAGTTGGCCACGCCTGGCTCCTCCCTATGAAATGACAGTGGCTCCCAGTTATCCCCCCACCATGATGTCCAGCATGCCCCCTGGGGTGGAACCCCACTTTGGAACCCCTACCACAGTGATGGCTGAGGGGCCCTGGTGCCTGGCGGGCTGTGGGTGCAGACTGGAGTGCTGGCTGTGGGTCCTCTGGGAGAGGGCAGAGGAGGACAGTGGGAAGCCCTGGGGGATGGAGTGGTCAGGGAAGGCTTCCTGGAGTAGGGGCCCTGACAGGTGGGTGGTTTCAGGTCAGGGGTAGGGGTGGGATTTTTCAGAAGCCATAGCTGTGACTTCTCTTGTAAGCTTTGCCAGCCTTTCAGGCCACAGTGTGGAACAAATGATCTTTTCCATAGTCTAGAAATTCTGAGCCTGTCTGAGTGATGCGGAGCCATTCCCCCTGCCTGCTCTGTGCTGCGTGTCTGGATGGTGCTCGTTCCTGGAGGGTTGAGGTGTCCACGTCTTGCTGCAGGACGGTGGTATTTTCTAGGTCAGAACTGCTGATCTTTGCCACGGAGATCTGGGATGGAGGGAGGGAGTTCTAAGGTTTTGGGGTCGTTGCCTCCCACCCTCCGGAGCTGGGCACCCCCACCCCACCCCGTTGCTGTCATGGCTTCCTTCTCGTGCTTTATATATTTTTGAGCAATTTGAAGGAGCATTTTATATGTTTGGGGGAAAAAACCAACATGAGCATTAACTAATTAATCAGCTAGATTTAAGAGGAGAAGGTTTTTTTTAAAAAAGACTAAACATGAAGTAATAAATATATACCTGACATAAACATTCATGGCCCTGTATTTATTGAAAAAACAGATGGAATATGTTTGTTTTTGAGAATTTCCCCCTTCCCCCCTTCAGTGGAGATGCTATGGAATGAGAAGTTTTTAAATACATTTAAATACATTTCAACAGCCATTTCCTCTGGATTACTGTCCTGGCCGTTTGGAGCTTGGGTAAAAACAAACGGGTTTTGGTGACTGTCGCTGTTGCTCGCTGATGACTTGGGCCAGGCAGGGGCTCATGTGGGGCTCCAGGGCATATTAGGAAATGGCAGGCCTTGGCATCAGGAAATCATGGAATTTTACAACCTCAGAATCTGAGTCTCCTTGTGTTTAATTCGTGGAATCATAGATTCTTAGAACCATAGTCATTGAAATGCTTAGTTTTATAGAATTGCATCATCTCAGAATGAGAGAATAATAGAATTTTGGAATCATAATAGCTCAGTTTGATAAAACATAAAATCTGAAAAGTGTAAGGCATGTTGGGATTTATTTCCTAGGCCACCCTCCCCGACCCCAGGAAGATACTTAAAATACGTTAAACACTCTCAGTCGTTTTTTCTGCCAGCTCCTTGGGCCCTCAGTTTGCTACCCCAGCATGGAGTCTATTGGCCCTGGAGAGATGCCAGTGGTCAGCAGTGCAGCCTTCACAGGGAAGGAGCTGGGGGTCGCTGGGGAGCCCGTGCGAGGGCAGTAGGAGGGGAGAGGGCAGAGGCTCCCGCAGTCCACCCTAAGGAAGCCCTGACATCCCTCCTGTCAGCCACCTTCTCTCTCATGGATGCTCCTAAGGGGACCCCAGGCCAGCATCTGGGAGTGCCCTCTTGGACCCCTGCCCTCGAATTTCTCATGGTGGGCTGGGAGGGGTGGGCAACTGCACACAGACCCATATGCTGAGGGGGGTGTCTGTGCTGAGTTAGCGGGCTGCAATCTAGTCCAATTCTGCCTTTGGTTTATTCTCAAAGATTTTTTTTTTTTTGCAATTTTTTATTAAAACAATATGAAACATTTTGAAATATGTAACATAGAGATTTTTTCAAAATTATTTCTAAATTTACAGTAAATTTATTTACAGTGAATTTGTGTGTGTTTGTGTGTGTGTGAACAGTTCCGTGAGACCCGATTAATGCACAGCATCATGCTACCATTATTACAATCAGGAGACAGAACAATACCCTCAATCCCGAAAAGGAATATAGAGTTTTTTTGTGTGCTTTTTTTTCTTTTTTGAGATAGGGTCTCGCTCTGTTGCTCTAGGGTCAAGAGATCCTCCTGCCTCAGCCTCCCAAGTAGCTGGGACTAAAGGCATGTGCCACCACATCCAGCTAATTTTTCTAATTTTTGTAGAGATGGGGGTCTCATTCTTGCTCAGGCTGGTCTTGAACTCCTGACGCCAAGCGATCTTCACTCCTCGGCCTCCCAAAGTGCTAGGATTACAGGCGTGAGCCACAGTGCCCGGTCTTGGAATAGGGAGATTTTTAAAAATGCTCCTGCTTTCCCTGCATCCACTCTTTTCCTTCTAAAGTCTTTTTCAACACAAAACTCAGACATCATTCCACACCATCAATCAGGCCTGGTCACTCCCCGCTCTTACCCTGCAATGGCTTCCTGCCACACCAGAATAAAACCCACATCCTCACCATGACCCCCAGGACCCTGCAGCGCAGGCCCAGCTTCCTCTGTGGCCTCACTGCCTACCTCTCTCACCCTCGCTCGCTGGGCTCCAGCCACACCTGGCCTTCTGTGTGCCTGCCCTGGAGAACACTCGAGCTCCAGGTCCTCGGTACGTGCTGTTCCTTCTACCTGGAATGCTCTTCCCCCAGTCGTCCACATGACTCCCTCCCTCCCTTCACTCGCGGCTCTGTTCAGTGTCACCCCCTTGGAGAGACCTTCCCTGACTCCCCATCTGTCCTCGCTTTCTACCTTCGTTTGCTTTTGAAATTGTCTTCTTTCTTATAAGAATATAAACGCCAGATGAGTAGAGATTTTCGTTTCTCATTCATCGCTGCATTTCTGCTGCCCGGTGCCTGGTCCTGGCACACAGTAGGCATTGAGTAGGCATATGTTAAATGAATGAATGAGTGATTAACATTCAAGGTATTGATTTTCCATTCTTTTTACTCTTCAAGTTATTATTCTTTTTTCCTAACTCGGGCCAATGAATATCTTCAAGTTATTTTTATGTATATGGAATTTTGAATCCTGCTCTTTTCATTTAATATAGTTCTTATAAATATTTTTCTTTGTAGCTGTAGCTGAAAACGTTAGTAAACCCAGTGAAACCCATGATAAGGTGACATGTGATAAAGCAAATTCATGTAAAACATGGTTGGCCATTGGCAGTTGCTCCTGCCTCCTGTCAAGCCTCTTCACGAATGGGGCAGCGGGAGTTCTTTTCTATGGAGGTTGTTGGGGAATTGAGGGGTTTAGGAAGTGACCGACTCATAATCATTTTCCCAGTTCCTTGTGTGGTGTGTACTTTGTGATAAGTGGGCTGTTTCTTACATTTTTGGTGAATGAGAACATTTTCCCCACACATTAAATGGAAAAACCACCAAAAATATCATTTTTAATTAGCTGCATAATAACACAGCTCTACATTTTTAAGTGAAGTTTTTGGACCACACTTGTTACATTATGCGAGGTTTTACTGTATCATGTTTAATGGTTGCATAAAATTTCTGCTGAGTAACTTTATTATGGTTTACTTAATCATCCTTCTATTATTTGATATGCAGTTTATCTCCTATTCTTTTCTATTATAAATGATCCTGAGCTGTTACATTAAAAGAAGTTTTTTAAAAATGAGAATACCCAAAGTGGGAGAGGCCAGGGAAACAGGTGCTTTCCCACACTGCTAGTGGTATAAATTGAGATACTCCTTTTGGAGAGGAGTTTAGACAGCAGGTAGCAAAATGCTTAAAATTTTTCACATCCTTTGACTCAGTGGTCCCACGTCTAGGAATTTATGCTAAGGCTCTAAATATGGACGAACATGATGATAGGTCTGTAAGGACACTCATTACATGATTGTTTTGGGTTTTTTTGATTTTCTAAACAATCTTAATTCCAACTACGAAAGACAGATTAAATAAAGTATATACAGTCACAAAATGGAATACTATACAGTCCTTAAAATTATTTTTTTTGGAAGGGGATTTTTGCATCTGACTATAGCAAATCAGCTTGTATCAGACTGATTTTCACTCTGGATAAAAAATAAAAACTATTTGTTTAAAGGCATCAAAGAACTAACAAGACAGCCAGGACTTGGGGGAGTGACATACTAGAGAGAAGGGAAATGCACTAAGATGAATATGACACTGACACTTCTTGCTTTCAGGCATTAGCCAATTTGCAAGTGATATAGGTCCCAGAGTCAGAGAGCTCAACTGACCTTTACTGTGCTTTACTGTGCTGGGGAGACAAAAATTAGAGTTTAGGATACCAAGACGGGCAGATCCTGAGGGGCCAAGATCCCAGGGAGACAGAAAGTGCTGAAAAGTGAGGCTAACATTCAGTGTTGTTTTTCCTTCCAAGATATTTGCTGATTCATGAGTGGCATAGGCTAAGGGGTGCAAAACCAACAGTGTGGCAGTTAAGAGGTTGAAAAGTTAGGCAGAGCTTTTGACAGCTTCAAGTTCTAGGAATACAAACACTGAAGGTCAGGGAACCTGGCATCCCAAGCTTTCAGGTGGGGCCCCTGGAGGGCAGCATCCTAGGAGAAAGGATGAACCAGAAATAGAGCAACTTTCACAAAGACTGAAGCCCAGCTTTAAAACTGGTAAATCCCAGACTGGATTAAGATGATCTTTCCTTCTTTTAACTGCCTTTAAGAAGCAAAATGAAATTCCCTATGGAGGAAGATAACATCACTTGGAGACTTTACACATTTCATACACAATATTGGGCATTCTGCCGGAAATTAACAGGGATACCTGGAAACAGAACCAAGATGGGGATAAACATGACAAAAACAGACTCACAGGTAGTCTAGATGTTGGAGTTATCAGAAACAGGATTTAAAATAACTGTGATTAATATGTTTAAGAAAATAGATTACCAAATAGAAAATTTCAACAGAGATCTGAAAACAATGAAAATTAATCAAATGGAAGTTTTATTTTACTTTTTTAAAATTTTAATTTAAATTAATTTTTTTGAGACCAAGTCTTGCTCTGTCGCCTGGGGTAGAGTGCAAGGGGGTGATTATTGTTCACAGCAACCTCAGACTCCTGGACTCAAGCGATCCTCCTGTCTCAGCCGCCCGAGTAGTTGTCGCAGGCATACACCACCACACCTGGCTAAGTTTTTCTATTTTTGGTAGAGATAGGGTCTCGTTCTTGTTTAGTTTGGTCTCGAACTCCTGACCTCCAGCAATCCTCCCACCTCAGCCTCATAGAGTGCTAGGATTACAGGTATGAGCCACTGTGCCCAGCCGCCAAATGAAAATTTTAAAACTCAAAAATACAATAACTAAATTTAAGAACTCAAAAGATAGATTTAGATATTAGATGCAATTAAAGAGAGGATCAGTGAACTGGAAAAATAGGTTAGTAGATGAAATCCAGATTGACAAATGGAAGTTAAAAAAGGATGGAAAATTAAACAAATAGCAAAAGAGAGATATAGGGTGTCATTAAAAGGCCTAACATACATTGTTGCCCCAGAAAGAAAAGGGAAAGATAAGGGCAAAGTAATGTCTGAAGTGATAATGGCCAACAATTTTCTAAAACTGACAGAAGACATCATGCCACATATTTAAGAAGCCCTATGAACCTCAAGCAGAATAAATACAAAGAAAATCACACCTAGGTACATCATAGTCATGTCAAACTAGAGAGAAAAATCTTAAAAGTAGTCAGGGTTAAGGGGGAAGATACAGCACCTTCAAAAGACTTTATGGATAACTTTCCAGTAGAAATTATGAAATCCGTAAGGCAGTGGCATAAATTTGTAATATACTGAAAGACGATAATTGTCAACCTAGAATGCTATACCCAGCAAAAGTATTGTTCAGAAAGAAAGATGAAATAATATTTTCAAACAAACATTGAGAGAATTCCTTGCCAGTAGACTCACAATTATTAAAAAAATCTTAATGAAGAACAAAAATGACCCCATATGGAAGCAGGAGGAAGGGAAAGTATTTTTTTAAATATTGACTGTACAAAACATTAATTCTAGCTGGTAAGGTTTCAAATATATATTAAATATATAGAACTGAAACACACAGGAACAATAACACAAAGTTGTGTGTGTGTGTGTGTGTGTGTGTATGTGTGTGTGCAGGGGCATGAATAAAGTTAAGAGTCCTGAGGTTCTTGCCCTGTCAAGAAAGTGGTAAAAGTACAGTCTTGCATTGCATAACAATGTTCCAGACAACAAAAGGGATGGTAGTCCCATTAGATTATAATACCATATTTTTACTGTACCTTTGGTATATTTAGATATGTTTAGATATCCAAATACTTATCATTGTGTTCTTGGCGCCACCAGGGCTGTGACTTAGTTTCTCTGCTGTTCCTCTGGTTGAGATGCCTCAGTTTATTGACAGTGTCCTCCAACCGACTTCCCTTGGAATAATAAGACGGCTTCTACCAGCTCGCAGGGCCACATGCAGAGGAGTAGAGGCTGCTCTTTCTTCCATCAACAAACAGAAACGCCAGGATCCTGTCTAATTAAACCAACTTGCCTTACATGCCTGTCTCTGAGCCCGTCACTGTGGCGCTGTGTCTGGGGAGGTGAGATCATGAGGATCGGCTCAGGCCTTTCACAGCCTACCCTGGAAAGGGTAATCCCCCTGGAGTGGGATTAATAACACCAATGACAGCAGACACGTAGTGCCTACTGTGTGCCAGGTACTGTTCTAGCTACTTGGTATATGGTACATTAACCCATTTCAACTTCCTAAACTGGCACAGAGAAGCTAAGTCACTTGGCTTAGACAAGGTCACACAGGTAGTAAATGGCAAAGCCAGGATTTAAACCTTGTCATTCTTGCTCCAGAATCTACACTTTTATCTGCCGTGCTATCCTGTCTCTCCTTCTCAAGCTTTGAAGGTAGATATAGGAAATATAGGACCCTATTAGGGAGGGGAAAAGAGGGAGGGGTTACTACATGTTATGGACCGAATGTTTATGTCCCCCCAAAATTCATGCGTTGAAGCCCTGACACCCAGTATGGCTGTATTTGGAGATGTGACCTCTACGGAAGTAATTAAAGTTAAAAGAGGTCATAAGGGTAGGGTCATGACCTGATAGGACTGATGGCCTTCTAAGAAGAGACACCAGAGGGCTCACTCGCACGCATCATGGAAAGGCCACAGGAGGACATGGTGAGAAGGCTGCTGTCCGCAAGCCAGGAAGAGAGCTCTCACCAGAAACCAGATTGACTGACACCTTGATCTTGGACTTCTAGGTTCCAGAACTGGGAGAAAATAAGTTTCAGTTGTTCCAGCCGCCCAGGCTGTGGTATTTTGTTATAGCAAGCTGGTGCTAATACACAGGGAAGCCCTATATGTCCCTTAATGATATGGAACAGTGTCTGGCCTTGCACCTTGACTCTCCTGCTTACCTGCCGCGTGACTGTGGATTCTTCCTATGGAAAATGGGGTTTGCAACACTGGCAAGCAAAGAGCCTAGTACTGTGCCTGGCATGTAATGGGCATGCCTTCAACTTCAGTATTCATGATATGTTACTAAATAGAAAAAGCAGAGAATAAGGCAATGTGTATGTTATCCTTTTTTTTGGTCAATAACGTATAGACACGTAGGAAAATACCACAGAGGTTGTTTTGTCCTCATGTCTGCTGTGGCTCTCTCTGGCCCATGGCCTTATAGGTGATACCTATTTTCTAATTGTTGCCTGGGTTCATTTTATAATGTTTTCCTACAATAAACGTGTGTCTAATTTGGTAGCAGTAAGAGAGTCCAAGGGCAAAGCTGGCCCCTCCACGTGTTTGCTTACATACGTACCCGCACCTACCCGTGTGACCAGCGCAGGCCGCTCGCTGCCTGGCCCGGAGCTGCGGCAGAGGCGTGGCCTCGCTCGGGTTTCTTTGCGGCGCCGGCCTGAGGTGAGCCTGCTCAGGTTTTACTGGCCCGAGTCCCTGTAAATCTAGCTTAGCTTTAAAGGGGAATTTATAGGGTCCTTGCGGTCTGGGATGAGAGATGGCGGGCGGCCATAAGCCTGGCGTGAGGCCTCGAGCATCAGGCCTGCCGCTCCGGAGACCCTGCTGAGGTTACGGCCCCCCCGGTGGCCGTGAACACCCGAGGCGGCTCCAGGCAAGCGAGGGGGCGGCGAGTGGGCCTTGCCTAAGCCGTCTGCCGGGCTGTCCACCTTCCTGCTTCTCCTCTTTCAGAAGCCCCCTCTCCCTGCTGGTCTCCTGGCCTTTGGGTTTCATGAGGAGGGAAAAGATGGGGTGAAGAGGCGGCACAGTGAGGCAGGAAGGGTCAGGAAGTGAACACAGCTCAGGCTCCGCCTCTGCTGTGTGTCCTTAAATGAGCCACTCGCCCTCCCTGGATCTGGGAAGTGGGAAGCACAGTGTCTTGCGCTGTGATCTCTGTGGTGCCCCCTGCCGGGGCCCAGCCTAGCACGCCCACTGCACAGAGGGGAAAGCTGAGGCTCAGAGAGGGGGGCGCAGCCCTGCTGTGCCCTGACCGAGCCTGCAGAGCCTGTGCTCAGACTCCCGGGGAAGACCCCATTGGCCTGAGGCTGCCCTTCGTGGCTGCTGGCACTCCCTACTCAGGAAGGCAGGCCTGCACCAGGAGGCTGTGGCCATGTCTCCATGCCTGTCAAGTAGCAACAGAGGGACCTTTATCAAAGTTTCACCTGTGGCAGGAATCGTGCCAGAGACTCCACGTATTATCATCTCACTGAATCCTCACAGCCAGCCACCCCTGGGAGCTGGGATTCTTATCCCCATTTTAGAGATGAAGAAACTGAGCCATCGAGGGCAAAAT
>RJWJ010015563.1:0-17657 GCA_004363605.1 Indri indri
CTCCAGTTATACCAACTCCCTCCACCCTGCCAGCTCCACCCCAACCCAAGGACAAGAGTAGGCACTTACATTTCCAGATTCAACACCAAAATATAACTGCCCTAGATTCCATTTTTCTTTTTTAGGTCTTTTTCCTGTAACAGAGCAGAAAAAGTCCAAATTTAGTTTCTTTTTGATTTTGTAGAAGTAGAATTTTCAGGGGTCAGGATAGATCAGTGAGGCCCTAGACTTGCACAGTTTCAGAACATCTCAACCTGTATCATATATGGTAGATTCCATATGTTAGAAAATAAGACAATTAATTCAGTCATTAATTTCTGTTTATTTTTATTCATCATTAATCATTACCTTTCAAATACATTTTGGAAGCCTCTCAGACTCTAAAATTGTTAATATGCCTCTTTATTTAGGATTAAAATCATCGACATTTTAATTGCTAGAACTAAAATGCCTCTGGGGACAAAGATGGAACTACTTTTTTGATAAGAATCCATGGCTACAGGAGGCTCCCTGCCACTGTGGCTGTTGGCACATGCCAGGGCTTGGTGGGTGATGGGCAGGCTGATCTACATGCCATAGGAAGATGGTTTCCTGGTCTTGCTTCCAAAAGGGAAGAAAAATTAAGAGGAGGGAGAAAGCAGAAGACAGAGCAAAGAGCCTGGAAAAATATACAGCAAGAGGCTAAAATTTGGTGTAGAAACAGTAGAAATCCCCTTGTGGAGAAGACACCAGAAATTATAATTGTGCCAATTGTTTCCTGCAAATTTTCCTGTACGTCTAGGATATCAATGACTTCCACCCAGGCCCCAGTAGAGCCTACTAGACTCCTGGAAGTTTTATTTGCATGAGGATGTGGTGAGACTCAGAAGGGCTGGGCTCTGTGTTTAAACAGGTGTGGGATGTAGTACAGAATAGGAATTGGGCACCAAAGGATAACAAGGAATCCAGTACCCAGGAAGTAAGGGAAGCTACATTGATGTAAACTCTTACACATTTACAGAAGTCTACACTGGCACAGACCATGCTATTGGAAAGTAGAATTCAAGCCAATGTTACATTACTATTAAGTAATAAATGGATCCATATTATATTTCTTATTGGAAAAAATGATCATTATATATAAAGAAATTTTGATGAAGGTAATTTTACGAACATCACATATATTGTCTTTATCGCAGTGTTCAACAAGGTACTATAAATGCGTACATATGTATACATGTGTGTATGTGTGTGTATATATATATAGAGAGAGAGAGTGTGTGTGTGTGTGTATATATATATATATATATATATAGAGAGAGAGAGAGAGAGAGAGAGAGAGAGAGAGAGATTTGAATAAAGATGGATAATAGGAGATAACATGTTAGAAAATGAGAAAAATTCTGATGGTTTTTCAGAGAGACCAGAGAAAGCAAAGGGAAAAGATCTGCAGATAATTAAATTGAGAGAGAGACAGAAACAGAGAGAGAGAGAGAGAGAGAAGGGAAGGAAGGAAAAATACCTAAGGCTGGTACCCTTAGCTGGATATGAATCTGGCAGATTGAACTTAGTAAGTTAAGTCTCTTAGAAGGATTTTATTGGGAAATTCACACCTGGACTTCAATCTAGGGAATATTATCTAGTCAACAACACTTTGAGGAGAGAAACTGACTAATAACTAAATAGTAACATTTATTAAGCATTTTTAATGAGCCACATACAAATTCATTTTATTCTCGTCAGAGACCTCTTAGGTAGGTACTGTGAATATTACCACACTCAAATTAGGAAACTAAAGAACAAAGAAGTTAAATAATTTGCCCAATATCACACAGCTAGTAAGTGGTGAATCTGGGATTTGAACCCCAATTATGTTCAGATTCCACCTTCTTAATCAATATGCAGTATTGCCTCCCTAGCAAGAACAATAAATGTCTGCAAAAGCATGTCTTATGAGGAATTATTGAGGGACCTAAAACTGTTTAGCTTGGAAAATAAAAGACTTAGGGGGAAAAGAAGGAAAATAGAATAAGAGTAAAAACAAATATTTTCTGACACACACTGGAAATCAGACCTTCTGAAGATTAGCACAGAATTAGCTCCTTACTATTGATGTGACGCTCAAATTGTATAACACCTTTGAGCTTGAAACCCTCCAAAAGGTCTTAACTAACAGCAAACTGCCTCAGCCCTAAAACATAGAAAAAGAGAGAGAGAAAGGTAAACCTTCACAGGTATCACCCTCGAGAATTTTAGGAGAGAACTTCTCCTAATAGGAAAATAAAACTAAGTTTAAATGGTTGCATACATCATGAAAAATCTGAAAAGCGACATTGCGCTTACATGTTTTGCTCTCCCAAGTACTCAAATGTGGGTGGGAGTCCCAAAAGTCAAGGCACTTATGGATGATTTGCAGGATTTCTGGGCATCTGGGACTGAGGGTGATGGTCCTTAGTGTGTTGGCCAAGGTGATAGTGGCCTAGTGGCTTCTAGCCACATGCTGACCTTGAGGGACTGCATCAGTTTTACCTTTTAATATTAACCCACCCTATGCAAGACCACCTAGAAAGCTTTATGGCTTCCAACTTCCTAGTTCTGAGTCCCTGTCCTCTCAGGAGAGGATGACACATTCCCTATTTTGGCTACCGTATCGTTAGGCCCTCTTTCCTCATCTCTTATGAAAACTGCTATTGTGAGAGTCTGATGTCTAATAGAAATACCTACAGCTTATTGAGAATGCAAGAACATTTATTACTTTTCTCATTAATGATCACACTTTACAAAGAATCTTAAGTAGCTGTGGAATTAAAATATTTTAAGTGGAAGAAATATCTTAAGCAGGGATTTCTAAATCAAAATGATCATGTGTGTGTTTGCACAGGCATACAAGAGCAGTGCTTTGGTTTACCAGTCATAATTTTGAACATATGTATATTTTCATTCCATTTTTATTTTAATTCAG
Source organism: Indri indri (assembly GCA_004363605.1). Lineage (NCBI taxonomy): Eukaryota > Metazoa > Chordata > Mammalia > Primates > Indriidae > Indri > Indri indri. The sequence goes on from RJWJ010015563.1 coordinate 2,942, forward strand.
TTTTAGCCATTAAAGCAGATGCTTAGAAAAGCAAATATATACTGCAAAGTTTTCTAGTGGTGTTACGACCAAGATTCAACATCAGAAGTGAAAGAATCTTGATGAATACTAGGCACCGGCTTTGACAACCCAAATGTGGAAGGACCACACAAAGCCATGCTAAACCTCTGTAAATTTCACCACCAACAACTAAACGTGGTAGATTGAACACATTCATTTATCAATGCTCCTTCCCTCAAAATCACTGTAATGACATTAAAGGAAGTACAGATAAAAAGGTATAAACCAACAGGACCAAAGACAGCAATGGTTTTAATGTGTTAACAATAGGAACGAAATCGGACCAGAGTAAAATAGAGACAGGAGGAATGTAGATGCCTGCAGAGGGCGTTACTAATGAGAAGCCAATCCTTGCTGCAGAAACCTGGAGGAGTTTGGGTATTAAGAATTTCAGAAAGGATTCTGAGGATTGGCTGAAAATGCAATTATAAAGCAGCTAAAGAGCATATCTTCTTCTTCAGCTGGGGTGATGAGTGGCCACCTGGGAGAGGGAAGTTAATTCCCCAGAGAAATTCACTTGAAGAACATCTGGACTTGGGTACCATGAGGAACAAGGGAGGGTGAAGATGAGGCACAGGCCTGGAACAAACGAGATGAAGTGAGTCTATGCCTATCAGTCAATTCACTGGTTTTTCCCAACCCAGCTCCTCACACCCTGAGCCCAATCACCCTCTCCTCAAGGCAGGGGTTAGGGGACTCTCCTGCACGGAGTCTGAATGTCTCCAGAGAAAAGTCCCACAGATATCAATGGTTGTGTGTTCTTCCAAAAATGACCCATCCAATCGCCATAAGTGAAACACTGATAGACCAGGCCATCATAAAGACAGTGTATCCAGTCATCATTTCAATACTTTATTTCTGAACATTAATAACTAGCCAGAGATCTTTGAGAAAACCTTCAAAGTGAAAGGCCAAAAATAAGGAAGTAAAATTCAGAAAAAGAGATAAATGTAAATCAGGAAAAAAATAGACAATGTCTTGGATAGGAAACAATGCCTTAAAAAGCCACAATATTCTGAGAGTAACAGGAAAAGATATATCCATGAAATATGACCAGCGGGTAATAGAGATTTGTAATGAGCTCACAGGAATAAATACTATAAGTTTTACAAAGCAAGAGAATAATTTGAAGAATAATTCACTTAAATTCCAGAAGGCAGAACAAAAGAAAAAATAAAGATTGATAACAGGAGATAACGCATCAGAAAATGAGAAAAATTCTGATGGTTTTCGAGAGAGACCAGAGAAACCAAAGGGAAAGGATTTGCAAAAAAATTAAATCGAGAATATTTCAAACTACACATGTTTCTGGATTGAAAGTGACCACTGAGTACCCAGCATCATGTAAGAAAAATATTTTTGGTAAAGCATACATATGGTCAAATTTAAGAATCTATTAATATGACACACACAAAAAAATCTTAAAGATTTCAAAGCAAAAATAAATGTCATATATAAAAGACAAGGAAACATAATGTCAATGAATTAAACAGCAATACAAGAATCCATAAAACCAACTAAAGTATCTTTAAAATTTGGGGGAAAATGAATTTCACCCTATAATTTTATCATCATCCCAATTGCTATTTAATTGTGAAGGCAGAATAAAGTCCTCTTGAGACTACAGTCCCAAATATATATGTATACCACTGTAGATTCTTTCTTGCCAAACAACTGGGATATGTCCTTCACCAGAGTAAATTAAAAAACAGAAAACACGTGAGATCCATTCAACATAAGAAAGGGGAGAAAGGATTTTCCAGAATGTAAACAAAGGAAAGTTACAGTGGTTGGTAACAGGCCAAGAGAGCATCCAGGTCAATTTGGAGCAGGAGGATGAAAAGCTGTGAGAGAAAGTGTTCCAGGCAATAATAACGAAAACAAAGGGGGAGGGAGGGAACGGGGAAAGAGTGAATTATTACATGATGTGTTGAATATAAATGAGAAGAGTTTTACAGAGCTGCAGAATTTGTGCAAATTCATGATTTATGCAGTAAAAAACATAAGCAAATGAAAAATGTAGGCATTGTTAATTACAGGAAAAGAAAACGTGCAAAGAAAGAAGAAATGTAGTAAGTGCATATTACTCAGCTAAGCAATGAAAATACATATTCATAATAAGGTCAAAACTGAATATTGTTTTAAACAGAAATTTCATTGTAGCTATTATACTTTTGAGGGTAAGAGGAGGTAGTGTTATGTAAAATCTTCATTGTTTTACATAACAGGAAGATTTGTCTCCTCACCACAACAGAAGAAAAAAATACTGGACTAAGTCACATGACCGTGTTTTTACATCACTCATGCAAATATAACATGCATGTGCAGCCATTTCAACATTATATTAGAGAAAGATATTTCAGTTTTGAACTTTTTTCTAAAGGTTTTGTTGAAATCAGTAATGCTAGTAACAATGTTAAGTACTATGGGAAATAGATTTAAAAGCACACATACATGCAACATTTTCTGTCGATATCCACAAACACTCTGCATGCCATACATTTATGCAGTCAGCCATTGGAATACTAGGTCAATCCTATAGAAAAGCTTCAAGGAGCAATTCATCAGCAACATGATCCTGGGTACACCTAGCAACCTGCAGTTGTAACCATCTTCCTCAGGTGTTTTTCGTACTTAGAGCCACCTTTGTGTACCTTGGATTCATGCCAAGGTAATTCCGTGAGGTGGTTTTAAAACCTTTCCCAGTGAAGCCTGCTGGGCTGTCTGCAGAAAATGATTCATAGGTCATTTGCACTCTTTATGTGTAGACGGAACAACTTTCTTTTAAAGGCATTTCCTTATATTTATTCTTTTGGAAGTTCATATGCCAATTTTCTGCCCACTGACACAAGCCTTTGAAATATTTCTGCAGCTGGCATTTCACTGTCTGGCATTTCAGTCACTGTGAACTCACTCACCAGATCATTTATAACACTTTAAAATGAGGCCAGTACCCACACCAAGCTTCGGAAAAATTCACTACTTAATAACAATAAAGAAATGCTGTCCTGCATCTACCCCCTTCTTACTGTCTCTAAACTGGGTCCCCATGCATGCCAAATGAGACTGCCCAAGCTTATGGCGGTGCTTTGATCAACTTAAAATAAGTTTATGGATTCAAATCATGTTCATGTTTGGGTAATCCTTTATTTTTCAATCCAGACTGCAGTAGGCCATCTTAGTATTATTACTTATTACTGTAGCTCTCGTTTGCATGTGACGGAAACTCAACTCAAACTGCTTAAATAAAAAGGTGAAACTATCGCATGGATTTATAAGTATTTCACAGAAACCAAAAGCAGGAATGAAGCCTGTGCTCAAGAAAGACTGGAACAAGCAATCTTTACCCCACCGTTTCCATTTTCTTCTGTGTACCGTTTTTATTTTTCTTTTGAGAGAATCATTTTGGCTTTTCTGGTCCATACCGCAGAATGGCTTTTCATTTCTTTTTCATGTTGGCCAAACTCACAGGAGGCAAATATAACATCACATTTTGTTTTGATTGGCATTTTTGTTAATAGTGAAGGTGAACCTATTTGTTCATTCAGCTTTATTTTTTCTATTCGTAGGCATTTGTAATTTGCTCCTTCTTTTACTTACGCTATTTTTTCAGCAGGAGTATTCATAATTTTAATTCCTTTTTAAGAATTACTTATATTTCCAGGATATTAACCCCTTTCTGTAATACATATTCCTAGCTTGCTATTTGTCTCTTTAGCATTCTATGTGGTATTCTTTATAAATTTTTTTCAATGTTTCCATTTATTTAAGTTTCCAACTTTTATACCATTTTCAGAAAGTTCAGTGATTATGCAGGTATTATTATACATTATACTTTAATAATTCTGATTTTTACAAATATTTAAATAGTAGATGTATCTAGAATTTACACTGTAAGATATGAGGTAGATAGAAATCTCTTTCTTGGTTATTTTGCTGCTTATATCAAGTACTCCCTCCTTTGAGAAGCAATTTTAACATATTCACATATACATGTGAACATGCACACACACACACACGCAGACAGAATTTAGTCTGGGGTGCCACATGAAATAACTACACAAAAACTTAGTGGCACAAAATAAGCATTCCTCATGATGCCATGGGTCAGAAATTCAGAAAGGGCTCAGCTGGTGGGTTTGTCTCCAATCCTTGGGGCCTGAGCTTGGCGGTTGGTACTGGAGCACCCAATGCCAGGAAGTCTTCTTCTTTCTTGCTTGGTGCCTCCATGTTGCTGGCGCTCATTTCCTCTCACAAAACATGGCATCTTACCCTCTAGAGTTTCTCCATGTGGCTCAAGTGTCTCATCAGAGAACAGTCTCAGGGCAGTTCCAGTGCTCCAGGAGGCAGGAAAACGAGGCTGTGGGCCCAGGACTGGCCAGTGTTGCTCCTTCCATATCTTACTGGGCAAAGCAATCACACAACCCACCTTTCTTCCCCATCCCCCAGATTCAAGAGGATGGGGAAATAGACGGCATTTCACTCTGGAGATGGAGACTTGGCATGTCCCATTAGTGAAACACTGTGTGCAATAGAATCTTTTGTGGCAACCATCTGTGGAAAATACTTTTGGGCGCACACACAAAGATACACACGCACACTCACACAAACTGAACTTTATTCAGGAACAGGAATATGGTATGTTTTTCCTTTAAGTATTTACTTAAAATAGCAACTATTGGATGTGTATCACGTGAGATCTCATGCCAGAGACAGGAGAGAGAGTAGCAAACCTCACAGAGCTCAGCCTTTCAGAGCTGGGGGATTTGGGCAGTGTTCTTCAGTAAACTTTTATTCGTGTGCTGTTATACAATAATTCTTATATTAATGTACTTTTATTCCTGTAAAAAACAAAAATGTTCTTGTAGAAGTAACTAAGTATTAGCTTGTAAGGGCTATCTTGATTGCTGCTGTTGCGAATTGTCTGTCTTCTCCATTAAACTCAAATTGTTATTAATATATGAGACGCTTTTGCAATCAATCATCGTACCACTCAGGGTTCCAGCAAAAAAAGAGAGGGCATATTCAAAGGGTTTAAGGAGGACAGTTTGATGGAATGACTATTTATAAAGGTGTGAGTTGGGTTAAGGCAAACAGCAAAAGGTGTTGAAGGACCCAGGGATCAGGGACTTGGGGAAACCATTACCACTGCTAAGTCCGAAGGGATAAGGAGAGAACGAATCCGGAGAAAACTTGGGTCCATGAACAAAGATTTGCCTTTCAGTAGTGTTACCATAGTTACAACTACTGCTAGAACCATAGCAGAGGGAGTAGGGGACATACCCTGGCCTTTCTTCCTTCTGATTGCCGGGTCTCATGCCAGCACCTCCTGCTAGTAATTCTAACCAGAAGCCAGAGGGCAGCGTCACCTAGGTGGTCCAATGAATTGCATTTAGTCACAGGCATACAGCTGATCAGAGAATGCCATGAGTTGATCTGGGGAATGATGGAGATGGAGAAACACCACCCAATACCCATGTAAAACTCATATTATTCCTAAATATGTTAAAATCCATCCTCTATCATTTTCCAGGTAGATAGATGCAAACAATAAAAAGTTTCCTTCCATTTGTCATAATAAAGATTAAAATAAAATGGAAATAGTAATTATTCTAATGATAAACATGCCTGCTTTTTAGTTTTGGGGTTACCATCAATTCTATGAGTTAAGCATACATTTTATCTCTGTTTTATAGACTAGGTGCTACACAGTTTAGAGATGTTAAGAGACTAACCCAAGATTATACTAGTTAGTAAAAGTTGGAGTAAGAAATTAGTTTGGGTTTGGCTAATTCCAGAACTTTCTCTTAACCACTTTTCTATATGGCCTATTTTAAATTATTCTTGTCTAGTTGCAATTGATCAACTCTTAAATAATTGTGGTGAGAATGAGAGCAGGCAGTCTGTTTTGTTACTCATTTAATAGTAGAGTCTTGAACGTTTCCCAGTGGACCATGATATGTGGGCTCTTGGGTGGAGCAAGACATGTTTGAAAATATTTAAGGTGAACAATTCTATTTTTACGTATATTACTAACCTTTTTAAATATTAGAGTGAAATTTCTTTGTCAAATTCGAAATTCACAGAGTCCATCACCTCAATATGCATGTGATTCTCTCTTTTCCTTGTTAAGTGACTAGGCATTCTGCCAATATCTGTTTTCTCAGGCACTGTGCTAGGCACCAGGTCTCATGTGACAAATTATAGCAGTGGAATATATGGAATTCACATTCTATTTTGAGCTTAGGAAATTATTTAATCTCTCCTGATCTCAGTTTGCTTGGGTGAGAGACGAAGTTACCTTAAGGGCCGTTTTAGGTCCAACACCCTTTATTACTCTAGGTGTCTATGCATGTAAAAGAGAGACCAGTGAATTAATATTTGGGTATCTCTCAACTAAAATTTGGAGGCCCTCATCTTTAGATGCATTCCAGACACCTCTCCTGTGCCTTATTCTTGTTAGTACTTAGATTCTGAAATTTCATTTTGTTTACCCAGAAAATAAGGGAAAGAGACTTGATTTTATCATACATTCTTTTTAATTATGTATATGTGAACATCTATCGTACATGTATTTTACACACACACACACACACACACACACACACACACACATACCATATTTGACTATTATTCCAGTAACTGTTTTTGTATTAACTAACCATCTAGTTTTTAAGGGCTGACGTTATTACCACTTCCTGGGAATTACATTCAATTTCAAAAGGGACTCTGGGACTCATAAAACTCCTAAATATGGCAAGTAGCGATGTTTCAATGCATGACTAGCTACCATGGGGATTCCAGACTATGTACATGGAAGCTGCATTTTTTCCACCATTTTTAAATTTATCAAGACTTTTGTTAACAGAAACTTTTTAAATTCCTGTAACTATTCAATACAATAACCTACTCTCCTATCTGGTTGTACAATGTGATGTCATCATTTTAACTATACCCTATGTTTGTGGTCTTTTGGAGGATGTGATATTCTCATAAGGAGAAAAAACATATTTAGTTGCATGTACATTAATTTTAATTTTTTGATGCTAGAAGAACCAACACATTATCTCTTATTCTATCTCCCTGGAATGAGATAATTACATGTGTATCTATTTGGTTTTTTAACTCATACATTCTCTATACCTTCAGTGAAAAATCAGAAGAGTAAAAGCTGCTGATATTATAATAATCAGCATCTTTTAAACAAAGTGTTATGCATATGACTAGGATGTGGGTGGGCTTTTTCTTTTTTTTAAATGTAGATTATGATCTGGTTCACTTGATTTAGATTTAACCTTGTTTTAGACTTTTGCTACATATTAAATTGAAAGTAATGTGAAACCTGAAAACAATGAAAGTTCATCTTGTAGTGATAAAGAGCATCACTGATGTTTCAATTGCTTCTCTCCCACTGTTAGGGAAATAGGGTTGGGGACTTACTTTTCTGTCTCTGGTGTGAGTAACTGAAAGCATAGAATTATTTAGCATACAGAACCTTAATGGTGCAGTTCAGGATTTATTATGTAAAACGCCATTTTAAAATACTATACCTTAAAGTGCTTTGTTTTAATAGGTGAAAAAAATCATCAAGCTTTAAAAGTATTTTCTTTGAAAATACACAGACTTTCTGTCTCAGCCATAAGTGGCTTTTAAAAATTTCCTTTCGAAAGGTGAAACTTAAAATACTACCCAATAGAATTTCCTTTTGAGCTGTGATATCAGAAAAGCAAAATGAGGAAACATAATATGGCTTAATCCTTTTTCTTTTCTAAGGCACTGTGTTAGTTCATTCAGACCGTTACAACAAAATGCCATAGACTGGGCAGCTTATAAACAACAGAAATTTATTTCTCACAGAGCCGAAGGCTAGAAGTCCAAGATCAAGTTGCTGGCAGATTTAGTGTCTGGTGAGGACCTGTTTCCTGGTTCTTGGGCAGCATTTTCTCTTCTTGCTGAGTCCTCCCATGGCAGAACGAATTTGACAGGGCAGATCTCTGGGTGTCTTTTATAAGGACACTAATCTCATTAGTACCCTCATGATCTAATCACCTCATTGCTTGTTGATTAGGTTTCAATATATGAATTTTGGAGGGACACAAACATTCAGACTATAGCAGCATTACCACATCTGTCTAATTTTCAGGATGCTTCATTTATTTTTAACATTATATTGTCCCCTTTCTCCTCTCTAAGCAATCCTAGGGGATCCAAGTGACATTAGTATTTAGGAAGCTTGCATAATCTAGATGTAGTTGCTTTTGAAACATGTGTTGTATTTTTCTACATTTGATTTTGACGGAAATTCCAGGCATTGTTCTCATGTGCTTTGTAATTATAATTTGTTTAATTACAATAACAAACCTAAAAGGTAAGATCTATGATTATTCCGGTTTTACAGATAACAAAACCGAGACTCAGAAGTGAAGTGACTTGTCCAAGGTTAAACCAATTAATAAGTAATAGGACCTCATTTGAAAGCAGGCCATCCAGCTTCAGCAACTGAGTGAGCTCTTGGGCAATCTGCAGAGAAAGTCTTGTCACTAAGTGCAATTACTATCCTCCCCACTAATACGTACTATCAATTTTTCTCTTTTCTTCCACTAGACAAGCAAATATATTTCTCATAGACAATTACATTGCTTTTCCTTTTCTGTGATTTTTTTTAACTTTATAGTAAAATTATGGATAATACTTTTCATTTCTTAAGCAGGCCTGAGTTTGAGGCTTAGACCATGTCCTGAGTCATGGGTCTCCTGACTGTCCTGTGCTTGAACTGCTCCAGTCCTTCCTGGAGCTCCATTTTCCTTGGCATCGCATGCCTACCCAACCTGTTGTTCCTTTAAATCACTTTCCTTTTGAATTCTACCCTTGCCTCAGTCAATGACCCTACGATTAACTTTTGCTCAAAAGTTTTCTTGAGGCCATTCATTCCTTTTAGTCACTGGAAGAAAATATAAAGTTTTAGGGCAACTTTCGTGGGAATAGATATCAGGGGAGAGTGTGGATTCACAAGTCAAACCCTGGGTTTTTATTTGTGCATCAGAAATCAGAAAAGTATGACGAAGTCCACTTTGCCAAGAGTGGGTGCTCAACATGGGTTTAATAAATTTTTGAATTAAAATATTAGCCCTTCCAAGGGAAGCCGTATTTAATTATATAAGATTAAAATTAATGTAATATTCAGTTGTAGAGCACATACGCAGAGGAAAAGAATTCAGATAGTTCTATTTTATAATAAATATGAGGCAGTCTCAAATGCTCATGTGAATTGTGCAGAACCAGAAGTATTAGGGAGTGGAATGCTGACACCCACATGGACTAGAATGATGGGGTAGTAGAATGTTGGGGTAATAGAGTAATGGGAGAGTAGAATGATGAGAGAGTAGAATGATGGGGATGGTATAATAATGGGTGTAGTAGAATGATGGGGATAGTACAATGATGGGGTAGTTGAATAATGGGGATAGTAGAATTTTGAAGTAGCGGAATGATGGGGATGGTAGAATGATGTGGTAGTAGAATGAATGGTATAGTAAAATGATGCAGTAGTAGAGTGATGGGGCTGGTAGAACGATGGGGTAGTAGGATGACACGACAGTAGAATGTGGATTATTATTGGATATATACCTACTCTCATATATATAAACCAGACCTGGAAAACAGCCAACATTTGGCGCACACGCCTGAGCTGTTATTTAGACTGTATTAAAAGTCTCAAATTCAAGTGTATAGAATATCAGAAGAGGGAAAAGTTAGTGAATCTTTTTGCTATGAGTTTATGAGTTATACAACATTCCACAACTATCTTTTAGAAATAGCCCAGTCACAGCAGGCAAAGGTATCAGGAATTGTGACATTACACAAGCTCTGGATTATAAGAAATGCTGACAGAAAAAGGCCTAGCCAGCAGCCATGAATCCCAAAGACAAAGATACCAATAAGCAGGTCTTTTACTTGAAAGGGTTAAGGTTGGGGAGACAACAGGGAGGCAGGGTATCTATAGAATAATAACTGGGCAGGACTTTGGGGACCAGGAAAAGGAGGACAAGCACCCATGGGCTAACGGGGTTGGGGTAATCTTTGGGGGCACCAACAGTCCGGCTATCAGAATCCCAACATATCAGAGATGGGAACTTACCTGACTGGGGCCACAGCAATATCACGCAGATGGCACAGTAAGAAGGAAAGTGGAGTCCACAAGGGAATAAAGTTTGCCTCAAGCCTGGGCCCTGCCACTTGGGGCTGTGTGCCCTTAGGCAGGTCACTTGAGTCCTTTTCTGTAAAATGGGAATGCAAGCAAAGACTTTTATGAGAAATAGATAAAGAGTGCATGTCACTATGCTTAGAATAGTGCCTGGAGTATAAATACGTAAGAGAATATGTATCATCATTATTATAAATAATAGATTTGGGGAAGGTTGGCACAGTTTAAGTGTAGTTTAAACATAAGAAGTGGAGGCAGCTGATTAGCTTAAGGCATCAGCATTCCTTGGATAAATGCAAGAGGGAAGGAGTGGGCAAGATATTTAGAAGGTGAAGGACAGGGGACATAACAGGTTGGACAAAGGCAGGACCCTATACAATTTTTACGGCCAATAAGAAATTCACAGTTGCCACTTTATTTAGAAATAAGGGTGCTATATAAGACTTTCTGGTCATTGAAGTCATTTAATGTAATTCCCCTAATATTCCCTCAAATAGTTAGCGAAGCTTTATAGTCACAGAAAGGCCTTCAAGCTGTGTGTGCGTGTGTGTGTGTGTGTGTGTGTGTGTGTGTGTGTGTGTGTGTGAGTGTGTAACTATATGTCTGAATGCCTGTGTATAAATCAAAGAAAGAGGGTGACTCCACATTTGGGTTGATGGGAAAACATCAAAACATTGCACAGCAGAGAGTGAGAAGGGAAAAAAAAACAAAACAAAACTAATTTCCCTCTGTCAACAGCTTAGAGACAGCAAAGAGTTTGGAATTCTAATATCCCAGGGAATGAGCAGAAAATTTGGAAAAGGTATTATACATCAATGTTATCTAGATCTGAAAAAAAAAAAATCAAGGTGAGTCTAGTTAATATCTGGGCAATAATTAATTCAACAAATATTTATTAAGATCATCCTCTGTGATAGAAATTGTGTTGATTTTTTTTAATTTTTAGGTTTTTAAAAGTGTATATGTTGACAAATTATAGCTGTATATATTTGTGATGTACAAAGTGATGTTATGATTTTTAATGCAATGCCTAATGATTAAATCAAGCTAATTAACCTACCCATCATGTCAAATATTTGACATATTTTTGTGATGAAAACATTTGATATTTACTGTCTTAGTGATATTAAAATGTACAGTACTCAATTATTAGCTATATTCACCATGTTGTGCAATAGATCTCAAAAAAAATCAAACTTATTTTTTCTATCGAACTGAGGCTTTGTATCTTTTGATTATCATCTTCCCATTCCCCTCTCTCTGATAACCACCATTCTACTCACTGCTTCTATGAATTTGATTGTTTTATATTCCACAGACAAGTAAAAATTGGCCAGAACTGGCGGGTTGGCTTTATTACTTAATTTTTTTTTTTTTTTGCTATTTGGGTTTTATTCTTTAATAATGTTACTTATTTCTAAATTATAGTATATATTTTCATTAATTCTGAAACCAGTCATTTCATTTGTTGTTAATTTCTGCCTTGTATCATGAATTTTTCTTAAATGTTCTACACAAATTTGCATCACATTTTTTCTTATAGCTTTTGCAGTGAATATATTCTAAACTTAAAATATGATACCAATCAATAATAGAGGTGTCAGTGGAGGATTATTTAATTTTGTATCTCTTAATTTTAGTCCTAGGTACTAAAGGGTGTAAGCCTTAAAGTTTTAAACTTTTTCTTAAATTAGCTGTATACACAAATGTTTTCATTAATTTTCATGAAGTGAAAGGAGATAGGTCATTGTGTTTGCTTTTTCTTAATTTCTGTATTCTGAAGGGGTGCAGATTTAGGGTATGTTAATCAAGTGAGCAAGGTGGGATATTTAAAATATAAAGAGGAGCTGTATAAATCACAGTACAAATTTATGAAGTTTGGGAACTGTAAAATGTACTGTATTTATATGTAACTCTCATTCTAGAAGTTGTCACACAGGCTGAATTGGAAGCTTCAAGTCTGCATGAAGTTTCCTATATTTTTAATGTGTATGATGGACTTAGTTTTTCTTGAATATTAAAGTCTGTTGATTGCTAAAAAAAAAAAAAAAAAAGATGTGTGCCTCAGAGATGAGTGAGAGAGTAAAGGGGTATTCCACACTGAAGCACAAGGTGATTGAAAAGTTGCTATTCTAGAAATAGCAAAGGATACAAAGACGGTGGAAAGGTGGAAAATATTTGTGGTAAGAATAGCACGAAATGCTTTAGATTGTAAAGGGTCTCTTGTTTCATGGTGAGGAATTTAAACCAAATTACTTTGATGATGGTTAGCTTTGAAAGGAGCAGAGCAGGACAATATCTAATTATGCTACTGGATAAACTGTTGCTCTAGGAGATTGGACTTTCACTGGTCAGGAAATTCCAAGTTATAATATTACAAAAAAGTTAGTTTATTTTCTATAGTCTTAGTCTGCTGTACATTCCTAGCACCACCCCGAACCTCCCAAATGATATTTTCTGGGAGTTAAATCTGAGATTCTGCACTCTTGGCAAACATGACAATTGTTTTTCCTGCGTGATAAAGCTTGAGAACCATAGTCTTAGGACGATTCCACAGGAGCAACTCTACAGCCATCACTAACTGGGCTGTCTGGAAAATGAGAGCAACAGAGGTTGCAAAGCTGAGATGTGAACAATAAGTGACATGATCAGATTTACCTACTGGAAGGATCACTGCAAGGTTAAAATGACATCAGCCTAGAGGTAGGGGGCAGAGTGGGTGATAGAAATTGTCCATTATGAGGGCTTGAGTGAGAAGGACATGTAAGTGTTTCACTTAAACATGCAAGACATTTCATTAATGATTACTCCAAACTAGATGTTTTTAGAATGGAAAGAAAGGTTTATTTTACATCATTTAAAAGAATTTTTTAAAGTCATTCCCTTTTTTATTAATTCAATATTGATTTATTTATGATTTTCTTAACTCTCGTTTCAAAGCTTATAAAATATAATTTAGGAGGGATTTTTCTTAAGGCTTCTATAATCCTGGAGAATAATTTCTAGTTATTTTTATTAAAAACAATATGTTTATGTGTAATAGTGGCCAACCTTTTGTGAACTCTACCAAATTATGTCTTAAGTAATAAGCTAAACATTTTGGTAATTAACATTAGTTCCTATTTTATGTTATTTTCATATAATGATAAGACTCAATATTTTTAGGAAAATATGATTGTTAGTATAATGTGCTAGGACAATATATAATAAATAGCTACTCAAGAATTAACATTTAAAAAATCAACATTTACGGAATGATTGGATGTTTCTGACAATTTTGCATTCTTAGAAGGAAAATATCCCTCAAGAAAAGCTGAATATCAATTCAAGAAAACCTAAGGTATTTTTTTTTTTATTTCAGCATATTGGTACAGATGTTTAGGTTACGTATGTTGCCCTTACCCCCCTTCCCCCCCGAGTCCGAGTTTCAAGCATGTCCATCTCTCGGATGGTGCACATTGCACTCTTTGTGTATGCATATACCCGTTCCCTCCTCCCCCCTAAGGTATTTTTAAATACACTATTTTTAAAACTGGGATTGCAAAAACTGTAAGAGCACAGGAATGGATAGTGGTAAAGCAGCCATGGAGTGGGTGTGGCTCGCAGGACACCCACTGAGGGGGCTGCAGTGTGAATAGCTGGGCAGTCTGAATGTCTGGAGACAGGAGACCAACCCTGAGACTCTGCACAGTGGAAGGTCAGAGAGGAAACACCCTTCTCCCATAATGCTGGAGCCAAAAGAATAATATCCTCAGTGTGTAAACTACAGGGGGATGGGAAACAGATCACACATACATGGAAGCTTCACATATGAGAAAAGCAGAATTCATTATGTGGAAAAAAGATGGACATCTTAATGAATTGAGGTGAGATAATTAGCTATATATTAAAAATAAAAATAAAGTAAAACTAGATACCCAGCTCATATGACACACAAAAAAATAAAATAAAATAAAGAAGGAATAAATAAAGCAAATGTGAAAAGCTAATTTATAAATTTTTAGAAGATTATATAAAAATAGCTCTATATCTCATTGCGGTTTTGATTTGCATTTCCCTGATGATTAGAGATATTGAGCATTTTTTCATATGTTTCTTGGCCATTATTCTGTCTTCCTTTGAAAAGTTTCCGTTCATGTCCTTTGCCCACTTTTTGATAGTGTTATTTGATTTTTTCTTGCTGATTTTCCTGAGTTCTAAATAGATTCTGGTTATCAGCCCTTTATCAGATGTGTAGCATGCAAAAATTTTCTCCCATTCTGTAGGTTGTCTGTTTGCTCTTGTGACAGTTGGGCATCTACCCAAAAGAACAAAAGACATTCTATAAAAAAGACACCTGCACTCGAATGTTTATAGTGGCGTAATTCACAATTGCAAAGATGTGGAAACAACACAAGTGCCCATCAATACATGAGTGGATTAATAAAATGTGGTATATGTATACCATGGAGT
>RJWJ010015563.1:17757-36087 GCA_004363605.1 Indri indri
GGGGGAGGAGGGGATGGGTATGTATGAGTGTGATGCACACCATCTGGGGGATGAACACACTTGAAGCTCTGACTGGGGGCGGGGGGTGCGGGCAAGAGCAATGTAACCTAAACAGTTGTACCCCCATAATATGCAGAAATAATATTTAAAAAGATAGCTCTATAATAGTGTGATAGGGAATGATTTTTTTCAATAAGACACAATAAAGCAAAATAAGTATAAAAATAATATTGAATAAGGCAACCACATTAAAAACAAAAAATGGTTGCCATCATCAAAGTATGCAGAAAGTTAAAAAAAAAGATAGAAACTGAGAAACTGTATCTGCGACAATATAGCCTACAGAGGGTTCATTAGTTTAGTGATCAGAATATATACATATATTTTTTTAAAAACTACAAATCAATAAGGAAAATTCCTTGCAGTAAATAGATGGCACAAGAATAGTCATTTCAGAAAAAAGCAAACATAAACAGCTAATAAACACATACAAACCAATTTAGTCTTATAAGTAATCAAGTAAATTCACATTAAATACAGATGGAAATAAAATTTTTCACCAACCAGGTTGGCAAAAATTGGAAAATTGGACAATACTCAGTGGAAAAACTGTGAAGAAACAGAAACTTTTATACAGAACTAGAGGGAAGTCCCCTTGGTACAACCACTTTGAAAACTGTGATATTAACTATAAAGTTGAACACATATTAACACAAACACTATCATCCAACAGCTTTATGCCTAGGTATACTTATACTCTAGAAAACTGCATCAGTACACCTGGCCCTATGATACAATATTAAAGGTCTTGCTATTACTTAAATTTCATCCACTGTAATTGCTATTTTTAAGCTATAGCTTTTAGTTCTCAGAGAATGTAGTTTACAATACTTAATTTAATTTTTTGCCACTTATTATTTTAATGAATTTTTTCAGGATTGCTTTGATTAATTTAAGCACAAAAGGAAACCTTGAGCCTTAATCACATCAGTTTTGGTTTAACCATGTGCCATGTTATGCAGTCGTAATATTTATTTAAATTATTTGTATGTATTTATTTTTCCAAAACAAATTTTCTTCCCTTCCTCTTTCTACACTCAAAAGGGAATTTTAACCAGAGTACATTTCTGGAAATTCATTATTATTTCCTCATTATGGGGACTTCATAATTTTCACAGAGATGTCAAAAAATGATTTCATTGTAATCAAAGTATCATGTAAGAATGCCTATGAAAACGCAGTTACACGTCAGTTCTTAAGAATGAAAGCAGAGAGTTAAAGGCAGTTCTAAGGAAGCTTGCTAGCAGAATAAAAATATGATGCTGATGTACTTTCATTCAACCACCAGTATTAGTTCTCATTTCATAATATTTACCTTAGAGATCTAAGTCATAATATTTCCTTCGAGTGAGATATCATTGTTAAACACACCGTAAAGCGAAGTGTTGACATTTTATTGAAAAGCACTCTATATTGCTAATCTGCTATGAAGATTGCTGTGGCAGTAGGGAAAATCTGTCAAAATGTGTTGGACTATGTTCTTCCTTGGTAAAAGGAATAACTTCTCATAGTTCAGGCTCTTATTTAATTGCCATTCCTACTTAATGATAAAAAATGGGTTATCTGTTTTACCCTTGGCCTTCTCCTACTTGACTCCTATTCATCCTGTAGATTTCAGCTGGAATGTTCCTTCCTCCAAGAGGCTTTCTTTTTGTCCACACTTGATGTCAAACTTCTGATGTGTGGTCACTTCGTCGTCTACCCTCTTCCTGCACAGAGTTGTCACAGTTGGCAATTATATGTTTTACTTTCCCAGTAGTCTATATCTATAGTAAGTGTGTCCAAGTTTGTTTGTTTTTTGACTTTTCCATATCTACATATATTGATTTTGCAATTGTCACCTGTGTGAGATTGAGTTAATCACTTAAAATAATGGTGTGCATTTTTTTATGAAAATGTGGGCAGTTGAATGGGACAAAGTAGGAGACCTCATAAAACTTAAATCCATTAACTATTTTTGAAAAGTTTCCTAATTCTATATAGACTTTAAGAAATTGAAAAGCCGAAATGAATTATTTATCTGGGAAGCACAGGCAAATTATATCAGGTTTGCAAATGGTTTTCTATATTCAATGCAGCCAATAAATGTATTCATTCACCTGTGCATTTCACTGTGCACAACAGGAACAAGTCCTGCCCTCAGAATTTACAGCTGAGAAAGGAAGCTACAAACACAAATAACTTCAAGTCTATTAAGTGAAATGTCTAACTTTTTGAAAGACAATACCGAGTATTTTATCCAAAGGTGGTGATGTTGCGTTCTGCTGGAGTTGTGCTGAGTTCCATTAAGAAGTATCTACAATATGTTTGGAAGAACAGGGAGAATAAAAAATAGCCAAAGAAGACACAAGATGGCATTAAAAGTAGAGGAAATAGCACTGTCAAAGCCAGTGGAAATGTGCTTAGGTACTGACTAGTAGGCCAGTTGGAAAGGTTAGAGATGAAAGCATGGGGCAGAAAAGGGCTCTCTAATGGTGGGGCAGTCGTCATCCCCAACAAGCTATCCTAGGTGGTGAGTGTCCACAGCCTATAAAGAAGGAAGGAAAGTTTTCATTTTCCAAATCCATACCACACTCTTCATTTCCCCTGATGCACCCACTCCATGGGGCATGCCTCCCCTTAAGTCCTACTGAGTACAGTGCTCTGTCTCTGAGTTATACGGTAGTGCAAAGGAAGGGAGAGGGGATTGAGTACCACCAGTGAATGCAGTTAATGTTGCCAAATGTTGTTATTAATACTTTGTATTCCACACAGTAAAAATTAATGAGCTCTATGTAAGTACCAGGAAGAGGAGAGCTATTAATAAATATATTAAAAATCAAAACACAGGTGAAAACTTTCACCAGAAATCAAAAACAACAACACCTCAAGAAGTTCCCAATCTCTTGGAAGAAATAGCTCTGTATACATGATCATAATGCAGGTGGTAAGTACTCTAACTAACACGGGGAGTACACAGGTACACAGGTACAATAACCATTGGAAACCCAAAGAAATTATAATATTTAAATAAATTTTAAATTCTGGTTTATGATTTAGTCTCTAAAAACCTGTTTACAACATGGATTTTCATTTCATAAAAATCTGGCCAAAATAACTTTAGCCTCAGAACTGGTCACTACTTAAAATAAATGCAAAAAAAAGAAAAATGGCCTAGTCCTTCAAAACTGCAGTCCTCACCCCCAGGGCACAGACAGGTACCGTCCCCCACTTGTTAGAGACCGGCCCACAGAGCTTCGCGCCCACCCTCCATTCCCCCTCCAGTCTGTGGAAAAATTGTCTTCTATGAAACTTAGGAAGGTGGGAGCCGAAGTAGAGCAGGAGGTGAACTGTGGGCGAGCAAAGCTTCATCTGTATTTACAGCCGCTCCCCATCACTGGCACCACCGCCTAAGCTCTGCCACAATCCCCACCCTGCCCCGTATCCGTGGAAAAATTGTCTTCCCTGAAACTGGTCCCTGGTGACAAAAATGTTGGGGATCACTGCTTTAAAAAGTCAAGTTAAAATATGTCACAATCATTTGTCGACACGAGAGTGAGATTTAGTTCTTTTTTAGGACAGAGTTTTTTTACAGAAAAAAAGTCGTATTTCTGATGTTTACTCTGTTTCACCAACAAAACTCAAGGAAATTTTTGTGTTTGTTTCCACAGATTTGAGCATTTCTGTATTCATCCATTCCCCAAACATACTGAATATCTGCTATGTGTACAATGCACCATCTTTTATACTAAGCTTAATGAAATAGTGTATGGACGGTGTATGTTTAAGAATGTTGTAACTTTAATATGACATATTAAGAAAAATTTTAGTTGACCTAAAGTATTTATTGGAACAATTCAAGGAAAAAAATCCTAAAGCTGTTGCAATTATTGACATGTTTTGCATAAAATCACATGAGATAATTACTTTCTCCCTCTTCCTCTTACAAATACATGTCTCCATAGGATTTAAAATAATAGTCATAATAACAATAAACAACATATTGAGTGTTATGTGCTAATGTTCTAGGTGCTTTTCATATTTAGATTTGCTTAATACTCAAATCCTCTTTGAAGTAGGTTCTATTATCATTGGTATTTTACAGGTGAAGAAAGTAGAGTTACAAGCATTTAGTTAGCTAGTCCCATACAATACAGCTGATCAGTGGTTAAGCTGTGCTAAACCCCAGCCATTCCGAACTGGAGGCAGCTCTTCAGACTGCTGTACTCCGTCTCAAAAATATTTTGCAGTGCACTCCTTGTTTCCAACATGTCTCTCAGTGAAAGAGGTATTTATTAAATTCCTAATATGTGGCCAGCTTGGTGCCAAGCCTGTCACAAAAACTCAGTGCAGCTCTTGCATCCAGCTTCCCCAAGTGCAGTGAGCTGAATTCGGATTGCTCCAGGGCTGTGAGTTTTGATTCCCCAAGCCAAAGTTCAGCTCCTAAGATCTCCTGTTTTGACACTTTGTGTCTCTGTCCATTAGTTCACTATGTATAGTCAAATAAAAATCCACAATATTGCAAAGTTTTCTTTCTGCTTTTTATTTTATTTTATTTTTTAATGAGCATGTAGTCTTAAAATTTTGTGTTTATCCTAAAATTGCCCTAATGCAACTTCTGTACTAGGCCACATGATATATATGTATGTGTGTGTGTGTGCGTGTGTGTGTGTGTGTGTGTGTGTGTGTGTGTGTGTATGCACTGAAGGTTATTTTCCTTGGAGAGAGACAAATAACAATAATTAGAAATTAGAAATAAGGTCAACTAAATTGCGGTCTATGAAACATGAAATCTTCTGTTTTTCTTCCTCCCTAACAAAATACTACTCAAAATGCAAGTATGTCTGTAACCTCAGAGATTAATAAATTTTTTTCTTTGATTGTTTGTTGTGGCTGCTTTCATTCAAGTAATGAAAACAGAACAAAGCTGCCTGTGTTCAAACAGCAGTGATTCTGTAGTCTTTACAGATATTGTCTGAATCTAATTGGATTTTAATGAAATGATATTTTCTTTGTGATAAGTACATAAAAATTATGTTTTTAATTAACATCACAAGGTATAAGCTATAGATACCAAGTTTCAATAGAAGTAATGTTACTTTAATGTTTTCTTCATTTAGAAAAGACAGAAGTAATAACAACTTGGTAGGAAAAGTGAATAAATTAAATGGACAATGATTAGAATGATTAGTGCCTGGGCCTTCTCATCCTCGAGTTTTGCCAGACGGGCAATATCTGTTTCTTTTTGCATTTAAGAACTTACTAGTAGGGTTTGTTTTTAAAGACTTTCTGAAGATTTTTTTTTTTTATCTTTGTTATTCAGTTTTGACAGTGTTTGCGTAAGATTGCAAATAAGCTAAGTTCAGTTCACATTGTAAAGATCCTTTTAAGCAATGTCCATTATATGTACTGAACCTTAAATATAAGAAAGCTAAACTAATTTGTAACACAGGAAAGTATGTTTGTAAAATACAACCCATTTTTCATATGAAATTGCTACCTATGTGACTCGGAAGAGGAATATTTGATTCTTAGGAAATAAATGTGGATAGGGAGCAGGATTTAGACAATTCAGGAGTAAGTAGGAAGAGATTTGTCTGTACGGTTTCAAAAGTGACATAAAAAAAAAAGCACTGGGAAGGGAACAAAGGACAAATTACAGTAAATCAAGCTCAATCAGTCCTGTTGACCTGTCAGGTTGAGATAGAGTGTCTGGCTCCTGTTAGTTATTAATTATATTTCCATTACCAACCAGTGACTTGTATTAATGATCTATAGAGTGATCCATGTATTCGATCACCTACAAATTAACAAAATTATTCTGCTGCTTTATTTAATGATTGATTATGGATTGTTTTTTCAAATTTTACTTCTGTTCATTGTATTTATGCATATTCTATAAATTTTTAAAAAGTAGATTCTCTCATTGAAGCTAAGCATTAGTGCCCATTGAAACATAAATGTGATTTTCACAGAACCCTATATCAAGCTTTGCAAGTTTCCTCTTAAAAGTTAGATTAAAAGTGTGCCCCCTATGCTACAGCCCCAGACAGATGGTATTCTGATTAACTCTTCCTGGTTTAGCAATTCTTCTCACTCAGTGTTTAAACCGTTTTAGGAAAACTAAGCGAACATGTGGAATCAGAACTTATCATGAGCCTCCATAAGGCCGAAAGCCTCAAATTTTCAATTAAAGGAGACTTTCCAAATTTCTGAATCCAAGAGAATATTTGTGTTCCTTCACTTTTTATACAGCTGAAATAGCTGAAATAATCACATTTTAAAATATTCTTAGACATGAAAGAAGAATAAAATGGTACAGAGACATGATTCACATTCAAAAGATGCAAATCGGTGAAGTGCAAAGAGTTTTCTCACTGGGTATTTCAACTAAACATTTATTCGCAAATATATAGATTTTTGCTTTACATTTTTCTTCAACATTCTTAGCTAAATATTTGACATTTTGTACACTTGCCCATGTGCTATCAGTGATTTTGTTTGTTTACTATTTGGTTATAATTTTCTTTATTAAGGAATAATCTACATGAGTAAATTACATAAATCTTAAGGTGACAGCTTGATGCATTTTAACATCCTTCTATTCCTGTGTTACCATTTACCAGATCAAGATAGAGAATGTTTCTAGTAACACTGAAGGCTTCTTCTCACCTATTTCCAATCAGTAAACTCCAAGGATAACAAGTATTCTTACCATTGTCATCATGGATTAGTGTTGCCTTACATGAAATGTCCTATAAATGGACTAATACAATAAAATACTTTTCGGTTTCTAAATTCTCTCACTCAGCATTATATCTCTGAGATTCATACATCAATAATTTACTATTTTTCATGGCTGTGCAGGATTCCATTCTATTAATATACCATCATTAATTTATCCATTCTACTTTTAATGAACATTTGGAGTATTCGAAGATTTTTGTCTACTATGAATAAAATTGCTTTTAACATTCCCGTACAAGTCTTTTGGTAGCCAAGAACACTCTCACATGCAAGTGGAGTCATTGGTTGTGGAGTCATAGGGAATCCCCAAGGGCCAGTGAAAGAAGACTGAAAAGAGAGAAAAGAGAGAAGGGGAGGAGGAAGAGCAAAAGTAGAAAAAAGAGGAGGAAGTGGAGGAGGGAAAAGAGGAGGATGAAGAGGAGGAAGGAGGAAGGGGCAGCAGCTACAACAGCTGGCTGAGCTGACGTTGATTCATCACGTGCTTCCCTGCAGGGAGCAGAGAGCAGCATTCTGAGATCTGTGCACTAAGAGTGGGGCATCCATGCAGGTGAAGCAGAAACACAAACTGTCTGTGAAGTTAACACTCAGGGAGTGTGTGCTAAGTACAAACTTACATTCCTGGTGAATAGAAACTCTCTGTGGAAGAAAGCAACCGCAACTTCAGCCCTTGCAAATTCTCACAGAATGATGAAAAGTGAACCTACAATGTTTAAAAGTATAATAGCAATACCAAACCCTATAAGTAAATGAGCAGAAGTAAGAATCAGGAAAAACGAAAATGACAAAATAGACCCTTGGGGAATTCAGATATCGAAATCACCCAATATTAAGAATGAAATAACTCTATATGAAATGTTTAAAATGTGGAACCATATAGGTTTGCTATAATCTTTTGTAGCAAAAATATGACGTTTAGAAAGAAATGTATTTACAGTATACAGGACTATACTGCTGGTCGGAATGTTAAACGGCAGCTTGAGGGTGTATGGAGTTAAGGGTACACCCACCTTTAGACCCAGTCATGCCAATTCTCAGTCTTTACCCCTGAGAAATGAAAACAGACCTTCACACAAAATACTGTACACAAATGTGCATAACAATTTCATAAAATTGCCCCAAACTGGAAATGGCAAATTATCTACCAACTGGTGTATGGATAATAAAATAAATGATATATATCCATCCAATGGAACACTATTCAGAAATATACAAGAAATAGTAATTGATGATTCAAAATGGATAGATTTCAAAAGCATTACTCTGAGTGAAGAAAAGTTTCTCTCAAAAAAACATATTTATTTATTTTTTGGATGAGCCATAAAACAGTTTCATATGAAAAGCTAGAAAAGGCAAAATTATAGGGACACAACATAGATTGGCATTGCTGGGGTTGGGTTGAAGGGAGGGTATTCGCTACAAAGGGGCATGAGGAAATTTCTTTGGAGAATTATGAAAATATTTTATATTTTTATTGCAGTGGTAATTTCAAGTCTGCATACATTTGTCAAAATTCATAAAAATGAATACTTAAAAAGAGTAAATTTATAAATTTATGTTTCAATACCTGATTTAAAAAATTGAAAAATAGAAAATGACAGGCAAATCTCCATCATGAGAAAGTGGCAGTTACCTAAAGCAAGCAGGGACAAAAAGAAGGCAATAAATCACAATGAGTTTAATTACTTCAGGAATGCAATTTGTGTATTTTAAAATGAAATAATATAGATTTTAATACTGAAGAATTAAAATAAAAATATAATCTTTATAATAGATATAACCAAATCATTTGATACTTTTCTACGGATATGTTTATATCATATATTCATGATGTAAAAACTTATCATGAAGGAACAGAACAAAACTTCCTTAACTTGGTGGAAGTATCTCATAAAAAAGAAAATAAATAAAATCATATGCAATAATGACTGTAGATGTGGAAACATTTTAGAAACATTCTCCTTAAAAATCTCTTTAAAAGAATAACAAACATTGAGAGAATGAAAAGGCAAGCCACGGACTGGGAGAAATATTTGCAAAAGACTTATCCAATAAAGCACTATTATCCAAAATATAAAGAACTCTTAAAATTCAACAATAAGAAAATAAATAGCCTAATTTGAAAAAGGCCAAAGATTTTAACAGACACCTCATCAAAGAAGATATACAAATGGCAAATATGCATTTGAAAAGATATTCCACATCATATGTCATCAGGGAAATACAAACTAAACAATGAGATACCATTACACACATATTAGAATGGTCAAAATCTGAAATGCTGACATCACCAAATGCTGTGAGGATGTGGAACATCAGGAACTCTCATTCACTGCAGGTGAGAATGCAAAATGGTACAGTCACTTTGGAAAACAGTTTGGCAGTTTCTTACAAAAGTAAACATACTCTAAATATGCAACCTGGCAATTGGAATCCTTAGTATTTACCTAAAAGAGTTGAAAATTTATGGCCACACAAAAACGTGCACATGATGTTCACAGCAGCTTTATTTACAACTGCTAAAACTTGAAAGCAACCAAGATGGCATTTACCAGGTGAACGGATAAATGGTAGTACATCCAGGCAGTCGACTATTCACTGCTGAAAAGAAATGAGCTATCGAACAGCTAAAAGACAGGGAGGAAACTTACATGCATGTTACTGAGTGAAAGACACCTATCTGAAAAGGCCACATAATGTGTGATTCCAACTGTCTGATATTCTGGAAAAGGCAAAACCATGGAGATAGTAAAAAGATCAGTGGTTGGCAGGGATTTGGGGCAGGGAGGCAGGAATAGAGGACAGAGGATTTTTACCGCAGCGAAACTACTGTAACAGTGGATACATGTCATTACACATTTGCCCAAACCCATTGAATATATTAATACAACACCAAGAGTGAACCCCAAGGTCAGCTCTGGACGTTGGGTGATAATGATATGCCAATATAGGTTCATCAGCTGTAAAATGTGTCCCATTCTGGTGGGGGATGTTGATCACAGGGGAGGCTGTGTTATGTGTGGGGTCAGGGGTATATGAAAACCTCTGTACCTTCTGCTCAGTTTTGCAGTGAACATAAAACTGCTCTTAAGAAATGTAAAAAACAGTAATAAAAAAATAAGAAATTGGCGAACACTTCTATTTAACATAGAAACGTTAAGTCCTAGACAGCAAACTGAGAAACAAAAAGGAATAAGATGTACAAGGATTGGAAGGAATTGGGAACAAATCATTATTCAGAGATCATATGGTTATCTGCACAGATAAATCCAAATAATATACAGATTATTAGACTTAATCAGATAATGTGGTTTGTGACTCAAGTATATGATCTGCACAAAAGTACATTGCCCTGTTATATGTTCATGTGAGGAGGAAGTAGGACTTTTGTAACTTACTTCTTTAGAAATACTATTAATAAAACAGGTACACTATTTCAAGATGAAAGAGCAGTGATAATCAGAAAACATATTCAATTAATTGGGAGAATCATCTATTTATGAATGTCATTCAGATCTAAATATCTGGAAGTAAACTTTTATGAATATATCTTATAAAAATGGCAATAAAAGTAGGTCTTCATGTCATTCAGTTTCACTGTGAAACATGCAGACTGTGAAGTCAGGTCCATCTGTGATCGGTATAAGCAGCAAGGCATTTATGGAGAGGATAGGAGATAAGTGCTTACAGACTCTGAGTCAGTACAGCCAATGCTTTCACAAATTAAATTAAATAGCTGTAAGCTTCACTTTAATATCCCCTTAAGAGTCAAACATACAGAAGCCTAATTTTTATATGACTGTTTTCTCAAATAAAATTTTAGCCTATTATGAATACTCATTTCTTCCTTGACAAACATTTTAACAAACTGGAGAAGTAGCATTTCTTGTGCATAGTGTTTTCAAAGCGAAAGAGAGTTACAGAAAATGAAAAATAGCTTTGGTCAATAAAGCATATCCAAAGCCTTGAAACATTATAAGTAAACCTATTCCCCAAAGTGTTCATAAAACAAGGCAGATGCACATAATTAGAACCATGTAATGAAATACCTTCCCTGTGTTGCTAATGATAGTGATGACTAGCAACAAATACCTTTGCTTAATCAGATAACATAGCAAAAGAGCAAGAACCAGTGTCAAGAAATAGACTTCCAAATGAAAATACAGGTCTTTGGAAAACAGACAGATATGCAACAGAACGTATTGGAGGAATGTTTCTGGCATCTTAGAGACCTAAGAGACAATGTCATCACCCATAAAATACCAGGAACAGGCAAAAAGTTAAAGAAATATCTTCACTAACAGAATGAAAACATACGATTGTAGACTCCTGATAATCATTCGTTATATGCATTGCAGAAGTATGCAACGCAAGGAAAACCTTTATGTTGAGAAAACTTTTGCCTTTATAAGAATAATTTAAATTTGAACAAGCTGCTTTTTGAGGATTTTGGAATTGGTTTCATGGCTTACTTAGAATCGTCACTCATGGTTTTTGACTTTGAAAGACTTCTCAGCTTGGCATCCACAGTTTTCCATTACCAAATTCAGCTCGAACAATTTGTTCTGCCTCTCACTGTTCCCGGAGTTAGCTCTTACTCCTCACTTGTTGTGTTAATTTTTCTCCTTTGTGCCTGGCTAAGAGCAAGGCCTCAGTCAAGGTCTAGTCCTGCTCCTTGTTGCCCTTTCACTTACTTTTAATGTTCTCCCTACATGCAAAATACATCGAAGGTCTACTATTCACAAAGCACTGTTCCAGACACTGGGAGACAGCCATAGTCAAAAGACATAGAATTCTTATTTTCAGGGGTGTATCCTCTACTGGAGGTGACAGCAAACAAACAAATAAAAAAATCATCATATAATAGGTCAGTTGAGAAGAGTATGAAAAAAAAAAAGCAGGAATGAGATCTGAGGTGTGAGAAGCTCTGCCATGTAGGATTTTTCAGGCCATTATAAGGACTTTGGTCTTCAGATGAGATTAGGGAGTCATTGGACGTTCATTGTCATACATTTGGAAAATTGTTTACAGAATTTCTCATAATTCAATTACTTCATTTACTTTATTTCCCCTTAATATTTGAAAAGCCTCAAATAGCCAGAGCTGATAATTCTGTTTTCCAATATAGCATGCGTGGTGCACAGCAGATCCATGAGCTGCACTGAATCCCTGAGATAACTCCAAAAGTACTGCAAAGGACAAATAAAGACTTCAGAACATGTTTGACCTCTCAGAAATTCAAGCCAAAATAATAAGATATAATTTTTAACTGTTAAATGACCTAGGATTTTTACTAGAGAGAGCCTATGTTTGAATAGTAAACAATGAACAAATACAAACAAACAATAGGGTAGGAATAGACATTGATAAACCTTTCTAAAGAGCATATTTTTTAATATGAAGCAACATTTTCATTTTTAAAAAGTTCATAGACATGTTCTAGAATGTTATCTGCTCTAAATCTCTTCTGGGGATAAAATG
Source organism: Indri indri (assembly GCA_004363605.1). NCBI lineage: Eukaryota > Metazoa > Chordata > Mammalia > Primates > Indriidae > Indri > Indri indri. The sequence goes on from RJWJ010015563.1 coordinate 30,022, forward strand.
TAGACTAGGGTTTATACATCAAGGTGTTTATTACTGATTTGATTATTTAACAACAAAAAAAAGTCCTGAAAATCTAAGTGCTCTGTAGTCAGCTAAATAATAATTATTTAAATAGGAAATTAAGCATAAGCATTTTGTAGACATGTTATAGAAAAAGATATTTTGGCAATATAAGAGAATACCCATTATATGATATTGAGTGGAAAAAAAAAATCTGACTGCAAACCCCAATGGATTCTAATTCAATGAAAATCAAAAAAGAAGACTTTCTGAGGTAAAATAAAATAAAATGTTAATAGAAATTATTAAGATATCATGTTACCCCTTCTCATAATGGCAGAATGTGAGCTAGGAGCATGGCTGCCCAGCTAGAAACCAATTACCAGTAAACTTTGCAGCAAGGTGTTGTTACATGACCAACTAGTTGAGAATAGAAGCAATATTCGAACATTCCCTTAAAAGTAATGCTCCTAACCTCTCTCTCTTCTTTCTTCTCCTCCTGCTCACTGGAATGAAGATGTCATGGAAGTAGCCAGGGTAGCCCACTTGAAACAAGACAGAAGCTACATGGTGAAGGTAGCATCATAGAAGATCCTCTGGTGACCGGTGAACTGCCACAGTAGCCTTGGAGCACCTAACTAGAATGTTATGTGAGAAAAAAATAAGCTTCCAACTTGTCCAAACTATTGTTATGTTGGATCTCTCTTCTAAAAGAATTGATCCCATAGCCTAACAAATTCATTTTTCTTCTTGGAGCTTTTGTACATTCTCCAATTTTTCTACCATAAACATGAACTAATTGATAAATCTAAAACTAAATGCATTAAGTCAACACAGTATCAGGATACCTGTATAGAAATAATGGAATCCAAAGTAAGGAAAGTTACTCAAAATTTTAAGTATTATGCTTGTTTCTGGGCCTAAGATTTAAAAAATAATATTGGCCAAATAGAGTTTGATTAGAGCAAAACAACCAAAAAATAAAGCGTTATATATTGTAATTCAATATAATGTGAGACGTTATGAATGAATTTGGGGTTCTTTTATCTGACAGTATAAGCAAAAAGGAAAGACATGCTTGTTGTTCTTAAGGATTGAAAAGTTTTAAATGAAAAGGAAATAGGTATGTTTTAAACAGCCCCAATGCTCCAAATCAGATCAATGGTGTGATACTGTGATGCAGAAGACAACTCAAATAAGGAAGAACATTTGCATTGCTTAGCTTCCCAGAAATGGGATGTCTTGCCCCCAAAGAAAGCAAGGGCTGGGTGGAGGCACGTGGGCACAAAGAGATGGATTGCTTGACTTCAGCGAATCTGCACTTGGTAGACCATGTAATAGGCTGTGTTTCCCCAGGAGATTTCTGTATATTTCAGTTCTGAGATCCTCCGGCTACATTAGCTGAGAGTGTATTTTGGACTATTTAAGGAAGTAAGTACCATCTGGGGTGCTCCCTTATTGATTTGAGTGTATAAACAATAAATCTTATTGGTCCAATTTCATTGGGTACACTGGTTGTCATTTAAAATAACTTTGCCATTATATAGTCCATTTTGTAGAGATGATTTAAAAAAAAATAGACACTGTATTGCCCTGGACAATATAGGTGATTCTAAACCAAAGTCTCTACTGTACACAGGAACATTACACTATTTCTCCCTGCTCTATAAAAATCTACTTAATACATAGAGTAAGTCCTCACTTAACGTCACTGATAGGTTCTTGGACCTTGCAACTTGAAGTGAAAGACTGTATAGCAAAACTAGCTTTGCCATAGGATAACTGATTTAAATAAGAGTTACATTCCTATTTCTGCTCGTGAAACACCACCAAACTTTTAAATTAAGACCAAAAACTTCTGATATTAAACACTGAAATTAATGTGAGCTCTATATACATTTAAGAAAGAATAATAAAAACAAACACACTGATTGTTAACCTTATTCCAGTTCAGGGTCATGGGGGCCAGAGCCTCTTTCAGCAGCTCAGGGTGGGAGGCAGGAAGCAGACGTGGACAGGACTCTGTCCCATCACAGGGAACACTCACAAACGCCCCCACACTCACTCAGATGGGGCCAGTGTAAACACACGAACTCACCTAACATGCACATCCTTGGGCTGTGGGAGAAAATTAGAGTACCCAGGGAAAACCCACGCAAACAAGGGAGATGATGCAAAGTCCACACACACAGAGGCCCCAGCTGGAAATCTATTTTTTTTCCCCTGTGTTATGACAAAATGATGTTGAACGGAACGATGTTATTCCAGGATCTGCTGTAGCTGCTAACAAAATAAAAGTGGCAATGCAGTCACAGAGGCCCCATGGCTTATTGTCTCAGAGAGTCACTTGTCCCATAAGAGAAGGGCTCTATCCATTTTACCATTGCTTGACACCTCCCTCCCCAATTCTGGCATGCATTTGGCCATGGGGAAATATTTATCTGTGGAGATCTGCTTCAGTTCATTCCTCTGGAGTGACGGAAGTCACAAGGCCTCAGGACCTGCCTCTAGACATCACAGTTTCCCTGGCAAGTGGGTGCAGCTTTCAACGCTCACACCTCACAACTTCTCCCAAACTCTCCAGCTTGCTCTGGAATTGATACAAATGCAGAAGAATTGCAATGGCCAAAGATAATAATTCTAAAGTTGAGGAGAAAAAAGGGATAAGAACCGAGGAAGGAGCCGGATGAAGTAGGTTGTGCCTCTCTGTTGGAAGGATTGTTAAAGAAAGAGGGTGGGGATCCGGCAGTCCCCTGAGAGACTCAACAGAGGCAGGAACAGACAAGCCTGGTGAACCCTGCCCTAGATGGAGAGCATAAGCCCGCATTTTTATGGGCACACACACTGAGGCAGTGCCATTGCCAGCTCAGTCGCCAGCTGTCTCATGAGGTTCTTTGAGGGAGAATTGCTCATCACCCCAACTGGCTACACACTACGGAGACAACTGCCCTCTGCTAATTGCCAGAAGTGCTGAAACAACACTTTGGTTCTGGGCAGGTGCTGGCGAATGTAATTTCCTTGTAGAGTGTCTACCGCGTAATTGGATCTTCGCAAATGCTTCGGCTGGCGCCGGTGTCCTTGCTGCTGCTGCTGAGATGGTGATGATGAGTTAGGCACCATCTCGGTGGGAACCAGCGCACACAGGATAACTCCGCAATCCACAGAGCTCAGCCCTATGTTGTTCCTTATAACATGGTCCATTTTTTCTCCCCCTGCTGAGCAGGAGATGTTAGGAAGAGATTAGAAAGCCTATAACCATAATGGAATACAAGAGGTCACACGGATAAGAGGAAACTAAGACCTAAAAGAAATAAGAAAGGGAAGATAGTAGACTCTTTGGGGAAAGTTTTGTTAGGAGTGGGTTCTTCATTTAAATTTACTTTTTGTTGAAGAGGCACCTCTCAAAGCCAAAGCCCGATGTAGTCTCTGCAAGTGTATCCCATGTGGGGTGAGAACAGGTGCAGAGCTGCGGAGTCCCTGAGCACAGAGACCAGCTGAAATCCCCCGGCCCATGGACCTGGTGGCAGGAGGTGTCCAGGCCTGGCTCCTGTGCTGGTCCAGGGATGATGCAAAATCGACACACGGTTCTCCTTGTGATGTCTACCTGTAAACAGCATGAATTAGATTGAAGATTCCTCTCAATGCCCAAAATACCTCGCAGGTTGCAGAAGCCAGTAATCTGACGTTGAAGGTCTTACTTTTTAGACATAATAGTCAGTCAGTGAGAGAATGCAAAGTAAGGATGTCAAAGAGGACTAGGGGCCAGGTGCGGTGGTTCACACCTGTAATCCTAGCACTCTGGGAGGCCGAGGCAGGAGGATGGCTTGAGCTCAGGAGTTCGAGACCAGCCTGAGCAAGAGCAAGACCCTGTGTCTACTAAAAACAGAAATAAATTAGCTGGACAACTAAAAATATATAGAGAAAAAATTAGCCGGGCATGGTGGCGCATCCCTGTAGTCCCAGCTACCCGGGAGGCTGAATCAGTAGGACTGCTTGAGTCCAGGAGTTTGAGATTGCTGTGAGCTAGGCTGACACCACGGCACTCTATCCCGGGCAACAGAGTGAGACTCTGTCTCAAAAAAAAAAAAAAAAAGAGGAGTAGGATGGCACTCATAGAGAATTTAGGTAATCCAAACCATTCTTCCCTACTTTGGGATGTTTTAATAAGCTGTTAATGAGAAAATGAAACCTTCTGTAACTCAGAGGGAAATGGAACCTCTGTAGTTTGGTTAACTCACATCTGAGAAGCTTTGCTGCCCGCGTCTCTGGATGTGCAAGACACAGGTCCCAGGTTTTAGCATCTGAGAGTCTAGGCGTGCAGATTTGGTTCAGCGCTATTTGATATTTACATATCCAGTTTCTTGAGACACATAGGAAATACAGTTGTTGTTGTTGTTGTTGTTGTTGTTGTTTTTTCATCACTGTGTGTTTCAATTGTCCCAGAATTCTGTCTTTGGAGGTGGGGAGCAGTGATGTGGAGAAAGAGCAGCAGGGAGCTTAACATTTAAATCTAAACTTTTAGAAAGGATAGCCCCCAAACGGGCTTTCCCATTACTGCAGTGATCTTTATGCTGAATCAGATGCTCAAATCATATTTTATTAAAGTGATTGTATTCAACAAGTACAGTTCTAAGCAAAGCCCTCATCATCATTGGCCAAAGCATGGGCTCCTCAGTCCAGCAACACCATGTGTGAATTAACCACAGCTAATGGCACTTTGTAACCCCGTTGTGGATGGCAGTAGGCTGGAGCATGTTTGCTAATGGTATGTACTTGGACTCCTTGTTTCTGCTCTTTCGTGGAAGCCAAAAGATACTGTGAGTCAGAGGGAGACGATGTTAAGCTTTCCACCTGTGGCTGCATTTGTCAACAGGAATCAAAACCACCTTCCGTTATGGCTCCAAGGGTGCCATGCCATTTGGGTATGAATCACATATTAACAGATTGGCCATAATACCTCAAAGAATAAGTTTTATCTGCTTTAAAAGGCAAAAGCTCTGTATCATGCCAGAATCACCCCATTTACAAAGCACATTAAGGCTGACTGCGTGTGGGTGTAACACCTTTGGCACTAGATGCTAGAGTTGGAAGCTCAGTGCCACGAACTTGGATAAGTTCTGTGACAGATGGTTGTCACTCACAGCTGCTTGTGCCTTCAAAACTGCTGATAAATAATTGCAAGACATGCATCTCTACAGTTCTGAAGAATTGTGTGTTTTGTACACTCTAGTCGTATCCTTTAAGGGGCTCATTTGTATTTGAGCCAAACTCTTGGGAGGGGCGCGGAGGTCATTCTGCACAAAAGTGTATAAAAAGTAACTTAACATGGGAAATAATCAAGTGGAATCAGAGTAGTTGTTCTGGATCCTTGCTTAAGGGCAAAATGCAGAATTAAAAATAATTCCCCATTTTCCTAGCCTTACACACACACACACACACTGTTACACAAGCACACACATATTCTTCAGACCCACAGCCTACAGCTCTCTTCCATATTACATCAGTTGATGTCTTAATCTATTAGAGTCACAAAATGATTATGCATATAATATATACACATGTAAATGTATATATATAGAGAGAGTGTGTGTGCATACATATATATGTGTATATTTATATTATCTTTTTTTTTTTTTGGTATTCACTTCTGCTCTAGTTGTATTTGTCTCATAAGGCTGCCATAATAAATTACCACAAACTAGATGGCTTAAAAATAACAGAAATGTATTGTCTCACAGTTCTGGAGGCTAACATTTAGAATCAAGGTGTCAGTAGTGCCATGTTCCCCCTGAAGGCTCTAGGGGAGATTTCCCCCTTGGCGTTCCCTGTGTCTTCTGGCTCCAGGCTTTCCTTCACTGGTGACAGTACAACTCCCATCTCTGCGTCTGTCTGCAGACGGATTTCTTCTCCGTATACACTTCTGCGTGTTCTTTCCTCTTCTTATAAGGACACCTGTCATTAGGCCCATTCTAATCTAGTATGACTTCATCTTATCTTAATTAATTACATCTGAAAATATCCTATTTCTTAATAAAATCACATTACGAGGTTCCAAGTCAGTAGGGA